>CAUJGK010000036.1:0-55795 GCA_963170105.1 Cantharis lateralis
ATAAATCCTAAAATATGATACTTACGTGAAATCTGCCTGCGCCAATCGCTTTATCTCGGCAAATTACATAAGGAACAGTGAAAAAAGTGCTCGATTTCGAACTTTTAACTTTTGGGGTAAAAAAGTAGCAAAGGGGTTAACCTTCTGTTTTTTTCAAAAATCGCAAATAATTAAATGGTCTTTTTATCACTCTACCCGACTTATTTTGACCCGGGGAGTTCGAAAAACCACATTACAAGTGGCGCAAACGCTCGTAAGCATGACCAAAATGCGTTTGAATTATTTCAACTTTAAACGCCCATAAATCCTAAAATATGATACTTACGTGAAATCTGCCTGCGCCAATCGCTTTATCTCGGCAAATTACATAAGGAACAGTGAAAAAAGTGCTCGATTTCGAACTTTTAACTTTTGGGGTAAAAAAGTAGCAAAGGGGTTAACCTTCTGTTTTTTTCAAAAATCGCAAATAATTAAATGGTCTTTTTATCACTCTACCCGACGTATTTTGACCCGGGGAGTTCGAAAAACCACATTACAAGTGGCGCAAACGCTCGTAAGCATGACCAAAATGCGTTTGAATTATTTCAACTTTAAACGCCCATAAATCCTAAAATATGATACTTACGTGAAATCTGCCTGCGCCAATCGCTTTATCTCGGCAAATTACATAAGGAACAGTGAAAAAAGTGCTCGATTTCGAACTTTTAACTTTTGGGGTAAAAAAGTAGCAAAGGGGTTAACCTTCTGTTTTTTTCAAAAATCGCAAATAATTAAATGGTCTTTTTATCACTCTACCCGACGTATTTTGACCCGGGGAGTTCGAAAAACCACATTACAAGTGGCGCAAACGCTCGTAAGCATGACCAAAATGCGTTTGAATTATTTCAACTTTAAACGCCCATAAATCCTAAAATATGATACTTACGTGAAATCTGCCTGCGCCAATCGCTTTATCTCGGCAAATTACATAAGGAACAGTGAAAAAAGTGCTCGATTTCGAACTTTTAACTTTTGGGGTAAAAAAGTAGCAAAGGGGTTAACCTTCTGTTTTTTTCAAAAATCGCAAATAATTAAATGGTCTTTTTATCACTCTACCCGACGTATTTTGACCCGGGGAGTTCGAAAAACCACATTACAAGTGGCGCAAACGCTCGTAAGCATGACCAAAATGCGTTTGAATTATTTCAACTTTAAACGCCCATAAATCCTAAAATATGATACTTACGTGAAATCTGCCTGCGCCAATCGCTTTATCTCGGCAAATTACATAAGGAACAGTGAAAAAAGTGCTCGATTTCGAACTTTTAACTTTTGGGGTAAAAAAGTAGCAAAGGGGTTAACCTTCTGTTTTTTTCAAAAATCGCAAATAATTAAATGGTCTTTTTATCACTCTACCCGACGTATTTTGACCCGGGGAGTTCGAAAAACCACATTACAAGTGGCGCAAACGCTCGTAAGCATGACCAAAATGCGTTTGAATTATTTCAACTTTAAACGCCCATAAATCCTAAAATATGATACTTACGTGAAATCTGCCTGCGCCAATCGCTTTATCTCGGCAAATTACATAAGGAACAGTGAAAAAAGTGCTCGATTTCGAACTTTTAACTTTTCGGGGTAAAAAAGTAGCAAAGGGGTTAACCTTCTGTTTTTTTCAAAAATCGCAAATAATTAAATGGTCTTTTTATCACTATACCCGACGTATTTTGACCCGGGGAGTTCGAAAAACCACATTACAAGTGGCGCAAACGCTCGTAAGCATGACCAAAATGCGTTTGAATTATTTCAACTTTAAACGCCCATAAATCCTAAAATATGATACTTACGTGAAATCTGCCTGCGCCAATCGCTTTATCTCGGCAAATTACATAAGGAACAGTGAAAAAAGTGCTCGATTTCGAACTTTTAACTTTTGGGGTAAAAAAGTAGCAAAGGGGTTAACCTTCTGTTTTTTTCAAAAATCGCAAATAATTAAATGGTCTTTTTATCACTCTACCCGACGTATTTTGACCCGGGGAGTTCGAAAAACCACATTACAAGTGGCGCAAACGCTCGTAAGCATGACCAAAATGCGTTTGAATTATTTCAACTTTAAACGCCCATAAATCCTAAAATATGATACTTACGTGAAATCTGCCTGCGCCAATCGCTTTATCTCGGCAAATTACATAAGGAACAGTGAAAAAAGTGCTCGATTTCGAACTTTTAACTTTTGGGGTAAAAAAGTAGCAAAGGGGTTAACCTTCTGTTTTTTTCAAAAATCGCAAAATAATTAAATGGTCTTTTTATCACTCTACCCGACGTATTTTGACCCGGGGAGTTCGAAAAACCACATTACAAGTGGCGCAAACGCTCGTAAGCATGACCAAAATGCGTTTGAATTATTTCAACTTTAAACGCCCATAAATCCTAAAATATGATACTTACGTGAAATCTGCCTGCGCCAATCGCTTTATCTCGGCAAATTACATAAGGAACAGTGAAAAAAGTGCTCGATTTCGAACTTTTAACTTTTGGGGTAAAAAAGTAGCAAAGGGGTTAACCTTCTGTTTTTTTCAAAAATCGCAAATAATTAAATGGTCTTTTTATCACTCTACCCGACGTATTTTGACCCGGGGAGTTCGAAAAACCACATTACAAGTGGCGCAAACGCTCGTAAGCATGACCAAAATGCGTTTGAATTATTTCAACTTTAAACGCCCATAAATCCTAAAATATGATACTTACGTGAAATCTGCCTGCGCCAATCGCTTTATCTCGGCAAATTACATAAGGAACAGTGAAAAAAGTGCTCGATTTCGAACTTTTAACTTTTGGGGTAAAAAAGTAGCAAAGGGGTTAACCTTCTGTTTTTTTCAAAATCGCAAATAATTAAATGGTCTTTTTATCACTCTACCCGACGTATTTTGACCCGGGGAGTTCGAAAAACCACATTACAAGTGGCGCAAACGCTCGTAAGCATGACCAAAATGCGTTTGAATTATTTCAACTTTAAACGCCCATAAATCCTAAAATATGATACTTACGTGAAATCTGCCTGCGCCAATCGCTTTATCTCGGCAAATTACATAAGGAACAGTGAAAAAAGTGCTCGATTTCGAACTTTTAACTTTTGGGGTAAAAAAGTAGCAAAGGGGTTAACCTTCTGTTTTTTTCAAAAATCGCAAATAATTAAATGGTCTTTTTATCACTCTACCCGACGTATTTTGACCCGGGGAGTTCGAAAAACCACATTACAAGTGGCGCAAACGCTCGTAAGCATGACCAAAATGCGTTTGAATTATTTCAACTTTAAACGCCCATAAATCCTAAAATATGATACTTACGTGAAATCTGCCTGCGCCAATCGCTTTATCTCGGCAAATTACATAAGGAACAGTGAAAAAAGTGCTCGATTTCGAACTTTTAACTTTTGGGGTAAAAAAGTAGCAAAGGGGTTAACCTTCTGTTTTTTTCAAAAATCGCAAATAATTAAATGGTCTTTTTATCACTCTACCCGACGTATTTTGACCCGGGGAGTTCGAAAAACCACATTACAAGTGGCGCAAACGCTCGTAAGCATGACCAAAATGCGTTTGAATTATTTCAACTTTAAACGCCCATAAATCCTAAAATATGATACTTACGTGAAATCTGCCTGCGCCAATCGCTTTATCTCGGCAAATTACATAAGGAACAGTGAAAAAAGTGCTCGATTTCGAACTTTTAACTTTTGGGGTAAAAAAGTAGCAAAGGGGTTAACCTTCTGTTTTTTTCAAAAATCGCAAATAATTAAATGGTCTTTTTATCACTCTACCCGACGTATTTTGACCCGGGGAGTTCGAAAAACCACATTACAAGTGGCGCAAACGCTCGTAAGCATGACCAAAATGCGTTTGAATTATTTCAACTTTAAACGCCCATAAATCCTAAAATATGATACTTACGTGAAATCTGCCTGCGCCAATCGCTTTATCTCGGCAAATTACATAAGGAACAGTGAAAAAAGTGCTCGATTTCGAACTTTTAACTTTTGGGGTAAAAAAGTAGCAAAGGGGTTAACCTTCTGTTTTTTTCAAAAATCGCAAATAATTAAATGGTCTTTTTATCACTCTACCCGACGTATTTTGACCCGGGGAGTTCGAAAAACCACATTACAAGTGGCGCAAACGCTCGTAAGCATGACCAAAATGCGTTTGAATTATTTCAACTTTAAACGCCCATAAATCCTAAAATATGATACTTACGTGAAATCTGCCTGCGCCAATCGCTTTATCTCGGCAAATTACATAAGGAACAGTGAAAAAAGTGCTCGATTTCGAACTTTTAACTTTTGGGGTAAAAAAGTAGCAAAGGGGTTAACCTTCTGTTTTTTTCAAAAATCGCAAATAATTAAATGGTCTTTTTATCACTCTACCCGACGTATTTTGACCCGGGGAGTTCGAAAAACCACATTACAAGTGGCGCAAACGCTCGTAAGCATGACCAAAATGCGTTTGAATTATTTCAACTTTAAACGCCCATAAATCCTAAAATATGATACTTACGTGAAATCTGCCTGCGCCAATCGCTTTATCTCGGCAAATTACATAAGGAACAGTGAAAAAAGTGCTCGATTTCGAACTTTTAACTTTTGGGGTAAAAAAGTAGCAAAGGGGTTAACCTTCTGTTTTTTTCAAAAATCGCAAATAATTAAATGGTCTTTTTATCACTCTACCCGACGTATTTTGACCCGGGGAGTTCGAAAAACCACATTACAAGTGGCGCAAACGCTCGTAAGCATGACCAAAATGCGTTTGAATTATTTCAACTTTAAACGCCCATAAATCCTAAAATATGATACTTACGTGAAATCTGCCTGCGCCAATCGCTTTATCTCGGCAAATTACATAAGGAACAGTGAAAAAAGTGCTCGATTTCGAACTTTTAACTTTTGGGGTAAAAAAGTAGCAAAGGGGTTAACCTTCTGTTTTTTTCAAAAATCGCAAATAATTAAATGGTCTTTTTATCACTCTACCCGACGTATTTTGACCCGGGGAGTTCGAAAAACCACATTACAAGTGGCGCAAACGCTCGTAAGCATGACCAAAATGCGTTTGAATTATTTCAACTTTAAACGCCCATAAATCCTAAAATATGATACTTACGTGAAATCTGCCTGCGCCAATCGCTTTATCTCGGCAAATTACATAAGGAACAGTGAAAAAAGTGCTCGATTTCGAACTTTTAACTTTTGGGGTAAAAAAGTAGCAAAGGGGTTAACCTTCTGTTTTTTTCAAAAATCGCAAATAATTAAATGGTCTTTTTATCACTCTACCCGACGTATTTTGACCCGGGGAGTTCGAAAAACCACATTACAAGTGGCGCAAACGCTCGTAAGCATGACCAAAATGCGTTTGAATTATTTCAACTTTAAACGCCCATAAATCCTAAAATATGATACTTACGTGAAATCTGCCTGCGCCAATCGCTTTATCTCGGCAAATTACATAAGGAACAGTGAAAAAAGTGCTCGATTTCGAACTTTTAACTTTTGGGGTAAAAAAGTAGCAAAGGGGTTAACCTTCTGTTTTTTTCAAAAATCGCAAATAATTAAATGGTCTTTTTATCACTCTACCCGACGTATTTTGACCCGGGGAGTTCGAAAAACCACATTACAAGTGGCGCAAACGCTCGTAAGCATGACCAAAATGCGTTTGAATTATTTCAACTTTAAACGCCCATAAATCCTAAAATATGATACTTACGTGAAATCTGCCTGCGCCAATCGCTTTATCTCGGCAAATTACATAAGGAACAGTGAAAAAAGTGCTCGATTTCGAACTTTTAACTTTTGGGGTAAAAAAGTAGCAAAGGGGTTAACCTTCTGTTTTTTTCAAAAATCGCAAATAATTAAATGGTCTTTTTATCACTCTACCCGACGTATTTTGACCCGGGGAGTTCGAAAAACCACATTACAAGTGGCGCAAACGCTCGTAAGCATGACCAAAATGCGTTTGAATTATTTCAACTTTAAACGCCCATAAATCCTAAAATATGATACTTACGTGAAATCTGCCTGCGCCAATCGCTTTATATCGGCAAATTACATAAGGAACAGTGAAAAAAGTGCTCGATTTCGAACTTTTAACTTTTGGGGTAAAAAAGTAGCAAAGGGGTTAACCTTCTGTTTTTTTCAAAAATCGCAAATAATTAAATGGTCTTTTTATCACTCTACCCGACGTATTTTGACCCGGGGAGTTCGAAAAACCACATTACAAGTGGCGCAAACGCTCGTAAGCATGACCAAAATGCGTTTGAATTATTTCAACTTTAAACGCCCATAAATCCTAAAATATGATACTTACGTGAAATCTGCCTGCGCCAATCGCTTTATCTCGGCAAATTACATAAGGAACAGTGAAAAAAGTGCTCGATTTCGAACTTTTAACTTTTGGGGTAAAAAAGTAGCAAAGGGGTTAACCTTCTGTTTTTTTCAAAAATCGCAAATAATTAAATGGTCTTTTTATCACTCTACCCGACGTATTTTGACCCGGGGAGTTCGAAAAACCACATTACAAGTGGCGCAAACGCTCGTAAGCATGACCAAAATGCGTTTGAATTATTTCAACTTTAAACGCCCATAAATCCTAAAATATGATACTTACGTGAAATCTGCCTGCGCCAATCGCTTTATCTCGGCAAATTACATAAGGAACAGTGAAAAAAGTGCTCGATTTCGAACTTTTAACTTTTGGGGTAAAAAAGTAGCAAAGGGGTTAACCTTCTGTTTTTTTCAAAAATCGCAAATAATTAAATGGTCTTTTTATCACTCTACCCGACGTATTTTGACCCGGGGAGTTCGAAAAACCACATTACAAGTGGCGCAAACGCTCGTAAGCATGACCAAAATGCGTTTGAATTATTTCAACTTTAAACGCCCATAAATCCTAAAATATGATACTTACGTGAAATCTGCCTGCGCCAATCGCTTTATCTCGGCAAATTACATAAGGAACAGTGAAAAAAGTGCTCGATTTCGAACTTTTAACTTTTGGGGTAAAAAAGTAGCAAAGGGGTTAACCTTCTGTTTTTTTCAAAAATCGCAAATAATTAAATGGTCTTTTTATCACTCTACCCGACGTATTTTGACCCGGGGAGTTCGAAAAACCACATTACAAGTGGCGCAAACGCTCGTAAGCATGACCAAAATGCGTTTGAATTATTTCAACTTTAAACGCCCATAAATCCTAAAATATGATACTTACGTGAAATCTGCCTGCGCCAATCGCTTTATCTCGGCAAATTACATAAGGAACAGTGAAAAAAGTGCTCGATTTCGAACTTTTAACTTTTGGGGTAAAAAAGTAGCAAAGGGGTTAACCTTCTGTTTTTTTCAAAAATCGCAAATAATTAAATGGTCTTTTTATCACTCTACCCGACGTATTTTGACCCGGGGAGTTCGAAAAACCACATTACAAGTGGCGCAAACGCTCGTAAGCATGACCAAAATGCGTTTGAATTATTTCAACTTTAAACGCCCATAAATCCTAAAATATGATACTTACGTGAAATCTGCCTGCGCCAATCGCTTTATCTCGGCAAATTACATAAGGAACAGTGAAAAAAGTGCTCGATTTCGAACTTTTAACTTTTGGGGTAAAAAAGTAGCAAAGGGGTTAACCTTCTGTTTTTTTCAAAAATCGCAAATAATTAAATGGTCTTTTTATCACTCTACCCGACGTATTTTGACCCGGGGAGTTCGAAAAACCACATTACAAGTGGCGCAAACGCTCGTAAGCATGACCAAAATGCGTTTGAATTATTTCAACTTTAAACGCCCATAAATCCTAAAATATGATACTTACGTGAAATCTGCCTGCGCCAATCGCTTTATCTCGGCAAATTACATAAGGAACAGTGAAAAAAGTGCTCGATTTCGAACTTTTAACTTTTGGGGTAAAAAAGTAGCAAAGGGGTTAACCTTCTGTTTTTTTCAAAAATCGCAAATAATTAAATGGTCTTTTTATCACTCTACCCGACGTATTTTGACCCGGGGAGTTCGAAAAACCACATTACAAGTGGCGCAAACGCTCGTAAGCATGACCAAAATGCGTTTGAATTATTTCAACTTTAAACGCCCATAAATCCTAAAATATGATACTTACGTGAAATCTGCCTGCGCCAATCGCTTTATCTCGGCAAATTACATAAGGAACAGTGAAAAAAGTGCTCGATTTCGAACTTTTAACTTTTGGGGTAAAAAAGTAGCAAAGGGGTTAACCTTCTGTTTTTTTCAAAAATCGCAAATAATTAAATGGTCTTTTTATCACTCTACCCGACGTATTTTGACCCGGGGAGTTCGAAAAACCACATTACAAGTTGCGCAAACGCTCGTAAGCATGACCAAAATGCGTTTGAATTATTTCAACTTTAAACGCCCATAAATCCTAAAATATGATACTTACGTGAAATCTGCCTGCGCCAATCGCTTTATCTCGGCAAATTACATAAGGAACAGTGAAAAAAGTGCTCGATTTCGAACTTTTAACTTTTGGGGTAAAAAAGTAGCAAAGGG
The DNA here is from genome assembly GCA_963170105.1 of Cantharis lateralis. Lineage (NCBI taxonomy): Eukaryota > Metazoa > Arthropoda > Insecta > Coleoptera > Cantharidae > Cantharis > Cantharis lateralis. The sequence continues at coordinate 8,537 of CAUJGK010000036.1, forward strand.
GTTAACCTTCTGTTTTTTTCAAAAATCGCAAATAATTAAATGGTCTTTTTATCACTCTACCCGACGTATTTTGACCCGGGGAGTTCGAAAAACCACATTACAAGTGGCGCAAACGCTCGTAAGCATGACCAAAATGCGTTTGAATTATTTCAACTTTAAACGCCCATAAATCCTAAAATATGATACTTACGTGAAATCTGCCTGCGCCAATCGCTTTATCTCGGCAAATTACATAAGGAACAGTGAAAAAAGTGCTCGATTTCGAACTTTTAACTTTTGGGGTAAAAAAGTAGCAAAGGGGTTAACCTTCTGTTTTTTTCAAAAATCGCAAATAATTAAATGGTCTTTTTATCACTCTACCCGACGTATTTTGACCCGGGGAGTTCGAAAAACCACATTACAAGTGGCGCAAACGCTCGTAAGCATGACCAAAATGCGTTTGAATTATTTCAACTTTAAACGCCCATAAATCCTAAAATATGATACTTACGTGAAATCTGCCTGCGCCAATCGCTTTATCTCGGCAAATTACATAAGGAACAGTGAAAAAAGTGCTCGATTTCGAACTTTTAACTTTTGGGGTAAAAAAGTAGCAAAGGGGTTAACCTTCTGTTTTTTTCAAAAATCGCAAATAATTAAATGGTCTTTTTATCACTCTACCCGACGTATTTTGACCCGGGGAGTTCGAAAAACCACATTACAAGTGGCGCAAACGCTCGTAAGCATGACCAAAATGCGTTTGAATTATTTCAACTTTAAACGCCCATAAATCCTAAAATATGATACTTACGTGAAATCTGCCTGCGCCAATCGCTTTATCTCGGCAAATTACATAAGGAACAGTGAAAAAAGTGCTCGATTTCGAACTTTTAACTTTTGGGGTAAAAAAGTAGCAAAGGGGTTAACCTTCTGTTTTTTTCAAAAATCGCAAATAATTAAATGGTCTTTTTATCACTCTACCCGACGTATTTTGACCCGGGGAGTTCGAAAAACCACATTACAAGTGGCGCAAACGCTCGTAAGCATGACCAAAATGCGTTTGAATTATTTCAACTTTAAACGCCCATAAATCCTAAAATATGATACTTACGTGAAATCTGCCTGCGCCAATCGCTTTATCTCGGCAAATTACATAAGGAACAGTGAAAAAAGTGATCGATTTCGAACTTTTAACTTTTGGGGTAAAAAAGTAGCAAAGGGGTTAACCTTCTGTTTTTTTCAAAAATCGCAAATAATTAAATGGTCTTTTTATCACTCTACCCGACGTATTTTGACCCGGGGAGTTCGAAAAACCACATTACAAGTGGCGCAAACGCTCGTAAGCATGACCAAAATGCGTTTGAATTATTTCAACTTTAAACGCCCATAAATCCTAAAATATGATACTTACGTGAAATCTGCCTGCGCCAATCGCTTTATCTCGGCAAATTACATAAGGAACAGTGAAAAAAGTGCTCGATTTCGAACTTTTAACTTTTGGGGTAAAAAAGTAGCAAAGGGGTTAACCTTCTGTTTTTTTCAAAAATCGCAAATAATTAAATGGTCTTTTTATCACTCTACCCGACGTATTTTGACCCGGGGAGTTCGAAAAACCACATTACAAGTGGCGCAAACGCTCGTAAGCATGACCAAAATGCGTTTGAATTATTTCAACTTTAAACGCCCATAAATCCTAAAATATGATACTTACGTGAAATCTGCCTGCGCCAATCGCTTTATCTCGGCAAATTACATAAGGAACAGTGAAAAAAGTGCTCGATTTCGAACTTTTAACTTTTGGGGTAAAAAAGTAGCAAAGGGGTTAACCTTCTGTTTTTTTCAAAAATCGCAAATAATTAAATGGTCTTTTTATCACTCTACCCGACGTATTTTGACCCGGGGAGTTCGAAAAACCACATTACAAGTGGCGCAAACGCTCGTAAGCATGACCAAAATGCGTTTGAATTATTTCAACTTTAAACGCCCATAAATCCTAAAATATGATACTTACGTGAAATCTGCCTGCGCCAATCGCTTTATCTCGGCAAATTACATAAGGAACAGTGAAAAAAGTGCTCGATTTCGAACTTTTAACTTTTGGGGTAAAAAAGTAGCAAAGGGGTTAACCTTCTGTTTTTTTCAAAAATCGCAAATAATTAAATGGTCTTTTTATCACTCTACCCGACGTATTTTGACCCGGGGAGTTCGAAAAACCACATTACAAGTGGCGCAAACGCTCGTAAGCATGACCAAAATGCGTTTGAATTATTTCAACTTTAAACGCCCATAAATCCTAAAATATGATACTTACGTGAAATCTGCCTGCGCCAATCGCTTTATCTCGGCAAATTACATAAGGAACAGTGAAAAAAGTGCTCGATTTCGAACTTTTAACTTTTGGGGTAAAAAAGTAGCAAAGGGGTTAACCTTCTGTTTTTTTCAAAAATCGCAAATAATTAAATGGTCTTTTTATCACTCTACCCGACGTATTTTGACCCGGGGAGTTCGAAAAACCACATTACAAGTGGCGCAAACGCTCGTAAGCATGACCAAAATGCGTTTGAATTATTTCAACTTTAAACGCCCATAAATCCTAAAATATGATACTTACGTGAAATCTGCCTGCGCCAATCGCTTTATCTCGGCAAATTACATAAGGAACAGTGAAAAAAGTGCTCGATTTCGAACTTTTAACTTTTGGGGTAAAAAAGTAGCAAAGGGGTTAACCTTCTGTTTTTTTCAAAAATCGCAAATAATTAAATGGTCTTTTTATCACTCTACCCGACGTATTTTGACCCGGGGAGTTCGAAAAACCACATTACAAGTGGCGCAAACGCTCGTAAGCATGACCAAAATGCGTTTGAATTATTTCAACTTTAAACGCCCATAAATCCTAAAATATGATACTTACGTGAAATCTGCATGCGCCAATCGCTTTATCTCGGCAAATTACATAAGGAACAGTGAAAAAAGTGCTCGATTTCGAACTTTTAACTTTTGGGGTAAAAAAGTAGCAAAGGGGTTAACCTTCTGTTTTTTTCAAAAATCGCAAATAATTAAATGGTCTTTTTATCACTCTACCCGACGTATTTTGACCCGGGGAGTTCGAAAAACCACATTACAAGTGGCGCAAACGCTCGTAAGCATGACCAAAATGCGTTTGAATTATTTCAACTTTAAACGCCCATAAATCCTAAAATATGATACTTACGTGAAATCTGCCTGCGCCAATCGCTTTATCTCGGCAAATTACATAAGGAACAGTGAAAAAAGTGCTCGATTTCGAACTTTTAACTTTTGGGGTAAAAAAGTAGCAAAGGGGTTAACCTTCTGTTTTTTTCAAAAATCGCAAATAATTAAATGGTCTTTTTATCACTCTACCCGACGTATTTTGACCCGGGGAGTTCGAAAAACCACATTACAAGTGGCGCAAACGCTCGTAAGCATGACCAAAATGCGTTTGAATTATTTCAACTTTAAACGCCCATAAATCCTAAAATATGATACTTACGTGAAATCTGCCTGCGCCAATCGCTTTATCTCGGCAAATTACATAAGGAACAGTGAAAAAAGTGCTCGATTTCGAACTTTTAACTTTTGGGGTAAAAAAGTAGCAAAGGGGTTAACCTTCTGTTTTTTTCAAAAATCGCAAATAATTAAATGGTCTTTTTATCACTCTACCCGACGTATTTTGACCCGGGGAGTTCGAAAAACCACATTACAAGTGGCGCAAACGCTCGTAAGCATGACCAAAATGCGTTTGAATTATTTCAACTTTAAACGCCCATAAATCCTAAAATATGATACTTACGTGAAATCTGCCTGCGCCAATCGCTTTATCTCGGCAAATTACATAAGGAACAGTGAAAAAAGTGCTCGATTTCGAACTTTTAACTTTTGGGGTAAAAAAGTAGCAAAGGGGTTAACCTTCTGTTTTTTTCAAAAATCGCAAATAATTAAATGGTCTTTTTATCACTCTACCCGACGTATTTTGACCCGGGGAGTTCGAAAAACCACATTACAAGTGGCGCAAACGCTCGTAAGCATGACCAAAATGCGTTTGAATTATTTCAACTTTAAACGCCCATAAATCCTAAAATATGATACTTACGTGAAATCTGCCTGCGCCAATCGCTTTATCTCGGCAAATTACATAAGGAACAGTGAAAAAAGTGCTCGATTTCGAACTTTTAACTTTTGGGGTAAAAAAGTAGCAAAGGGGTTAACCTTCTGTTTTTTTCAAAAATCGCAAATAATTAAATGGTCTTTTTATCACTCTACCCGACGTATTTTGACCCGGGGAGTTCGAAAAACCACATTACAAGTGGCGCAAACGCTCGTAAGCATGACCAAAATGCGTTTGAATTATTTCAACTTTAAACGCCCATAAATCCTAAAATATGATACTTACGTGAAATCTGCCTGCGCCAATCGCTTTATCTCGGCAAATTACATAAGGAACAGTGAAAAAAGTGCTCGATTTCGAACTTTTAACTTTTGGGGTAAAAAAGTAGCAAAGGGGTTAACCTTCTGTTTTTTTCAAAAATCGCAAATAATTAAATGGTCTTTTTATCACTCTACCCGACGTATTTTGACCCGGGGAGTTCGAAAAACCACATTACAAGTGGCGCAAACGCTCGTAAGCATGACCAAAATGCGTTTGAATTATTTCAACTTTAAACGCCCATAAATCCTAAAATATGATACTTACGTGAAATCTGCCTGCGCCAATCGCTTTATCTCGGCAAATTACATAAGGAACAGTGAAAAAAGTGCTCGATTTCGAACTTTTAACTTTTGGGGTAAAAAAGTAGCAAAGGGGTTAACCTTCTGTTTTTTTCAAAAATCGCAAATAATTAAATGGTCTTTTTATCACTCTACCCGACGTATTTTGACCCGGGGAGTTCGAAAAACCACATTACAAGTGGCGCAAACGCTCGTAAGCATGACCAAAATGCGTTTGAATTATTTCAACTTTAAACGCCCATAAATCCTAAAATATGATACTTACGTGAAATCTGCATGCGCCAATCGCTTTATCTCGGCAAATTACATAAGGAACAGTGAAAAAAGTGCTCGATTTCGAACTTTTAACTTTTGGGGTAAAAAAGTAGCAAAGGGGTTAACCTTCTGTTTTTTTCAAAAATCGCAAATAATTAAATGGTCTTTTTATCACTCTACCCGACGTATTTTGACCCGGGGAGTTCGAAAAACCACATTACAAGTGGCGCAAACGCTCGTAAGCATGACCAAAATGCGTTTGAATTATTTCAACTTTAAACGCCCATAAATCCTAAAATATGATACTTACGTGAAATCTGCCTGCGCCAATCGCTTTATCTCGGCAAATTACATAAGGAACAGTGAAAAAAGTGCTCGATTTCGAACTTTTAACTTTTGGGGTAAAAAAGTAGCAAAGGGGTTAACCTTCTGTTTTTTTCAAAAATCGCAAATAATTAAATGGTCTTTTTATCACTCTACCCGACGTATTTTGACCCGGGGAGTTCGAAAAACCACATTACAAGTGGCGCAAACGCTCGTAAGCATGACCAAAATGCGTTTGAATTATTTCAACTTTAAACGCCCATAAATCCTAAAATATGATACTTACGTGAAATCTGCCTGCGCCAATCGCTTTATCTCGGCAAATTACATAAGGAACAGTGAAAAAAGTGCTCGATTTCGAACTTTTAACTTTTGGGGTAAAAAAGTAGCAAAGGGGTTAACCTTCTGTTTTTTTCAAAAATCGCAAATAATTAAATGGTCTTTTTATCACTCTACCCGACGTATTTTGACCCGGGGAGTTCGAAAAACCACATTACAAGTGGCGCAAACGCTCGTAAGCATGACCAAAATGCGTTTGAATTATTTCAACTTTAAACGCCCATAAATCCTAAAATATGATACTTACGTGAAATCTGCCTGCGCCAATCGCTTTATCTCGGCAAATTACATAAGGAACAGTGAAAAAAGTGCTCGATTTCGAACTTTTAACTTTTGGGGTAAAAAAGTAGCAAAGGGGTTAACCTTCTGTTTTTTTCAAAAATCGCAAATAATTAAATGGTCTTTTTATCACTCTACCCGACGTATTTTGACCCGGGGAGTTCGAAAAACCACATTACAAGTGGCGCAAACGCTCGTAAGCATGACCAAAATGCGTTTGAATTATTTCAACTTTAAACGCCCATAAATCCTAAAATATGATACTTACGTGAAATCTGCCTGCGCCAATCGCTTTATCTCGGCAAATTACATAAGGAACAGTGAAAAAAGTGCTCGATTTCGAACTTTTAACTTTTGGGGTAAAAAAGTAGCAAAGGGGTTAACCTTCTGTTTTTTTCAAAAATCGCAAATAATTAAATGGTCTTTTTATCACTCTACCCGACGTATTTTGACCCGGGGAGTTCGAAAAACCACATTACAAGTGGCGCAAACGCTCGTAAGCATGACCAAAATGCGTTTGAATTATTTCAACTTTAAACGCCCATAAATCCTAAAATATGATACTTACGTGAAATCTGCCTGCGCCAATCGCTTTATCTCGGCAAATTACATAAGGAACAGTGAAAAAAGTGCTCGATTTCGAACTTTTAACTTTTGGGGTAAAAAAGTAGCAAAGGGGTTAACCTTCTGTTTTTTTCAAAAATCGCAAATAATTAAATGGTCTTTTTATCACTCTACCCGACGTATTTTGACCCGGGGAGTTCGAAAAACCACATTACAAGTGGCGCAAACGCTCGTAAGCATGACCAAAATGCGTTTGAATTATTTCAACTTTAAACGCCCATAAATCCTAAAATATGATACTTACGTGAAATCTGCCTGCGCCAATCGCTTTATCTCGGCAAATTACATAAGGAACAGTGAAAAAAGTGCTCGATTTCGAACTTTTAACTTTTGGGGTAAAAAAGTAGCAAAGGGGTTAACCTTCTGTTTTTTTCAAAAATCGCAAATAATTAAATGGTCTTTTTATCACTCTACCCGACGTATTTTGACCCGGGGAGTTCGAAAAACCACATTACAAGTGGCGCAAACGCTCGTAAGCATGACCAAAATGCGTTTGAATTATTTCAACTTTAAACGCCCATAAATCCTAAAATATGATACTTACGTGAAATCTGCCTGCGCCAATCGCTTTATCTCGGCAAATTACATAAGGAACAGTGAAAAAAGTGCTCGATTTCGAACTTTTAACTTTTGGGGTAAAAAAGTAGCAAAGGGATTAACCTTCTGTTTTTTTCAAAAATCGCAAATAATTAAATGGTCTTTTTATCACTCTACCCGACGTATTTTGACCCGGGGAGTTCGAAAAACCACATTACAAGTGGCGCAAACGCTCGTAAGCATGACCAAAATGCGTTTGAATTATTTCAACTTTAAACGCCCATAAATCCTAAAATATGATACTTACGTGAAATCTGCCTGCGCCAATCGCTTTATCTCGGCAAATTACATAAGGAACAGTGAAAAAAGTGCTCGATTTCGAACTTTTAACTTTTGGGGTAAAAAAGTAGCAAAGGGGTTAACCTTCTGTTTTTTTCAAAAATCGCAAATAATTAAATGGTCTTTTTATCACTCTACCCGACGTATTTTGACCCGGGGAGTTCGAAAAACCACATTACAAGTGGCGCAAACGCTCGTAAGCATGACCAAAATGCGTTTGAATTATTTCAACTTTAAACGCCCATAAATCCTAAAATATGATACTTACGTGAAATCTGCCTGCGCCAATCGCTTTATCTCGGCAAATTACATAAGGAACAGTGAAAAAAGTGCTCGATTTCGAACTTTTAACTTTTGGGGTAAAAAAGTAGCAAAGGGGTTAACCTTCTGTTTTTTTCAAAAATCGCAAATAATTAAATGGTCTTTTTATCACTCTACCCGACGTATTTTGACCCGGGGAGTTCGAAAAACCACATTACAAGTGGCGCAAACGCTCGTAAGCATGACCAAAATGCGTTTGAATTATTTCAACTTTAAACGCCCATAAATCCTAAAATATGATACTTACGTGAAATCTGCCTGCGCCAATCGCTTTATCTCGGCAAATTACATAAGGAACAGTGAAAAAAGTGCTCGATTTCGAACTTTTAACTTTTGGGGTAAAAAAGTAGCAAAGGGGTTAACCTTCTGTTTTTTTCAAAAATCGAAAATAATTAAATGGTCTTTTTATCACTCTACCCGACGTATTTTGACCCGGGGAGTTCGAAAAACCACATTACAAGTGGCGCAAACGCTCGTAAGCATGACCAAAATGCGTTTGAATTATTTCAACTTTAAACGCCCATAAATCCTAAAATATGATACTTACGTGAAATCTGCCTGCGCCAATCGCTTTATCTCGGCAAATTACATAAGGAACAGTGAAAAAAGTGCTCGATTTCGAACTTTTAACTTTTGGGGTAAAAAAGTAGCAAAGGGATTAACCTTCTGTTTTTTTCAAAAATCGCAAATAATTAAATGGTCTTTTTATCACTCTACCCGACGTATTTTGACCCGGGGAGTTCGAAAAACCACATTACAAGTGGCGCAAACGCTCGTAAGCATGACCAAAATGCGTTTGAATTATTTCAACTTTAAACGCCCATAAATCCTAAAATATGATACTTACGTGAAATCTGCCTGCGCCAATCGCTTTATCTCGGCAAATTACATAAGGAACAGTGAAAAAAGTGCTCGATTTCGAACTTTTAACTTTTGGGGTAAAAAAGTAGCAAAGGGGTTAACCTTCTGTTTTTTTCAAAAATCGCAAATAATTAAATGGTCTTTTTATCACTCTACCCGACGTATTTTGACCCGGGGAGTTCGAAAAACCACATTACAAGTGGCGCAAACGCTCGTAAGCATGACCAAAATGCGTTTGAATTATTTCAACTTTAAACGCCCATAAATCCTAAAATATGATACTTACGTGAAATCTGCCTGCGCCAATCGCTTTATCTCGGCAAATTACATAAGGAACAGTGAAAAAAGTGCTCGATTTCGAACTTTTAACTTTTGGGGTAAAAAAGTAGCAAAGGGGTTAACCTTCTGTTTTTTTCAAAAATCGCAAATAATTAAATGGTCTTTTTATCACTCTACCCGACGTATTTTGACCCGGGGAGTTCGAAAAACCACATTACAAGTGGCGCAAACGCTCGTAAGCATGACCAAAATGCGTTTGAATTATTTCAACTTTAAACGCCCATAAATCCTAAAATATGATACTTACGTGAAATCTGCCTGCGCCAATCGCTTTATCTCGGCAAATTACATAAGGAACAGTGAAAAAAGTGCTCGATTTCGAACTTTTAACTTTTGGGGTAAAAAAGTAGCAAAGGGGTTAACCTTCTGTTTTTTTCAAAAATCGCAAATAATTAAATGGTCTTTTTATCACTCTACCCGACGTATTTTGACCCGGGGAGTTCGAAAAACCACATTACAAGTGGCGCAAACGCTCGTAAGCATGACCAAAATGCGTTTGAATTATTTCAACTTTAAACGCCCATAAATCCTAAAATTTGATACTTACGTGAAATCTGCCTGCGCCAATCGCTTTATCTCGGCAAATTACATAAGGAACAGTGAAAAAAGAGCTCGATTTCGAACTTTTAACTTTTGGGGTAAAAAAGTAGCAAAGGGGTTAACCTTCTGTTTTTTTCAAAAATCGCAAATAATTAAATGGTCTTTTTATCACTCTACCCGACGTATTTTGACCCGGGGAGTTCGAAAAACCACATTACAAGTGGCGCAAACGCTCGTAAGCATGACCAAAATGCGTTTGAATTATTTCAACTTTAAACGCCCATAAATCCTAAAATATGATACTTACGTGAAATCTGCCTGCGCCAATCGCTTTATCTCGGCAAATTACATAAGGAACAGTGAAAAAAGTGCTCGATTTCGAACTTTTAACTTTTGGGGTAAAAAAGTAGCAAAGGGGTTAACCTTCTGTTTTTTTCAAAAATCGCAAATAATTAAATGGTCTTTTTATCACTCTACCCGACGTATTTTGACCCGGGGAGTTCGAAAAACCACATTACAAGTGGCGCAAACGCTCGTAAGCATGACCAAAATGCGTTTGAATTATTTCAACTTTAAACGCCCATAAATCCTAAAATATGATACTTACGTGAAATCTGCCTGCGCCAATCGCTTTATCTCGGCAAATTACATAAGGAACAGTGAAAAAAGTGCTCGATTTCGAACTTTTAACTTTTGGGGTAAAAAAGTAGCAAAGGGGTTAACCTTCTGTTTTTTTCAAAAATCGCAAATAATTAAATGGTCTTTTTATCACTCTACCCGACGTATTTTGACCCGGGGAGTTCGAAAAACCACATTACAAGTGGCGCAAACGCTCGTAAGCATGACCAAAATGCGTTTGAATTATTTCAACTTTAAACGCCTATAAATCCTAAAATATGATACTTACGTGAAATCTGCCTGCGCCAATCGCTTTATCTCGGCAAATTACATAAGGAACAGTGAAAAAAGTGCTCGATTTCGAACTTTTAACTTTTGGGGTAAAAAAGTAGCAAAGGGGTTAACCTTCTGTTTTTTTCAAAAATCGCAAATAATTAAATGGTCTTTTTATCACTCTACCCGACGTATTTTGACCCGGGGAGTTCGAAAAACCACATTACAAGTGGCGCAAACGCTCGTAAGCATGACCAAAATGCGTTTGAATTATTTCAACTTTAAACGCCCATAAATCCTAAAATATGATACTTACGTGAAATCTGCCTGCGCCAATCGCTTTATCTCGGCAAATTACATAAGGAACAGTGAAAAAAGTGCTCGATTTCGAACTTTTAACTTTTGGGGTAAAAAAGTAGCAAAGGGGTTAACCTTCTGTTTTTTTCAAAAATCGCAAATAATTAAATGGTCTTTTTATCACTCTACCCGACGTATTTTGACCCGGGGAGTTCGAAAAACCACATTACAAGTGGCGCAAACGCTCGTAAGCATGACCAAAATGCGTTTGAATTATTTCAACTTTAAACGCCCATAAATCCTAAAATATGATACTTACGTGAAATCTGCCTGCGCCAATCGCTTTATCTCGGCAAATTACATAAGGAACAGTGAAAAAAGTGCTCGATTTCGAACTTTTAACTTTTGGGGTAAAAAAGTAGCAAAGGGGTTAACCTTCTGTTTTTTTCAAAAATCGCAAATAATTAAATGGTCTTTTTATCACTCTACCCGACGTATTTTGACCCGAGGAGTTCGAAAAACCACATTACAAGTGGCGCAAACGCTCGTAAGCATGACCAAAATGCGTTTGAATTATTTCAACTTTAAACGCCCATAAATCCTAAAATATGATACTTACGTGAAATCTGCCTGCGCCAATCGCTTTATCTCGGCAAATTACATAAGGAACAGTGAAAAAAGTGCTCGATTTCGAACTTTTAACTTTTGGGGTAAAAAAGTAGCAAAGGGGTTAACCTTCTGTTTTTTTCAAAAATCGCAAATAATTAAATGGTCTTTTTATCACTCTGCCCGACGTATTTTGACCCGGGGAGTTCGAAAAACCACATTACAAGTGGCGCAAACGCTCGTAAGCATGACCAAAATGCGTTTGAATTATTTCAACTTTAAACGCCCATAAATCCTAAAATATGATACTTACGTGAAATCTGCCTGCGCCAATCGCTTTATCTCGGCAAATTACATAAGGAACAGTGAAAAAAGTGCTCGATTTCGAACTTTTAACTTTTGGGGTAAAAAAGTAGCAAAGGGGTTAACCTTCTGTTTTTTTCAAAAATCGCAAATAATTAAATGGTCTTTTTATCACTCTACCCGACGTATTTTGACCCGGGGAGTTCGAAAAACCACATTACAAGTGGCGCAAACGCTCGTAAGCATGACCAAAATGCGTTTGAATTATTTCAACTTTAAACGCCCATAAATCCTAAAATTTGATACTTACGTGAAATCTTCCTGCGCCAATCGCTTTATCTCGGCAAATTACATAAGGAACAGTGAAAAAAGAGCTCGATTTCGAACTTTTAACTTTTGGGGTAAAAAAGTAGCAAAGGGGTTAACCTTCTGTTTTTTTCAAAAATCGCAAATAATTAAATGGTCTTTTTATCACTCTACCCGACGTATTTTGACCCGGGGAGTTCGAAAAACCACATTACAAGTGGCGCAAACGCTCGTAAGCATGACCAAAATGCGTTTGAATTATTTCAACTTTAAACGCCCATAAATCCTAAAATATGATACTTACGTGAAATCTGCCTGCGCCAATCGCTTTATCTCGGCAAATTACATAAGGAACAGTGAAAAAAGTGCTCGATTTCGAACTTTTAACTTTTGGGGTAAAAAAGTAGCAAAGGGGTTAACCTTCTGTTTTTTTCAAAAATCGCAAATAATTAAATGGTCTTTTTATCACTCTACCCGACGTATTTTGACCCGGGGAGTTCGAAAAACCACATTACAAGTGGCGCAAACGCTCGTAAGCATGACCAAAATGCGTTTGAATTATTTCAACTTTAAACGCCCATAAATCCTAAAATATGATACTTACGTGAAATCTGCCTGCGCCAATCGCTTTATCTCGGCAAATTACATAAGGAACAGTGAAAAAAGTGCTCGATTTCGAACTTTTAACTTTTGGGGTAAAAAAGTAGCAAAGGGGTTAACCTTCTGTTTTTTTCAAAAATCGCAAATAATTAAATGGTCTTTTTATCACTCTACCCGACGTATTTTGACCCGGGGAGTTCGAAAAACCACATTACAAGTGGCGCAAACGCTCGTAAGCATGACCAAAATGCGTTTGAATTATTTCAACTTTAAACGCCCATAAATCCTAAAATATGATACTTACGTGAAATCTGCCTGCGCCAATCGCTTTATCTCGGCAAATTACATAAGGAACAGTGAAAAAAGTGCTCGATTTCGAACTTTTAACTTTTGGGGTAAAAAAGTAGCAAAGGGGTTAACCTTCTGTTTTTTTCAAAAATCGCAAATAATTAAATGGTCTTTTTATCACTCTACCCGACGTATTTTGACCCGGGGAGTTCGAAAAACCACATTACAAGTGGCGCAAACGCTCGTAAGCATGACCAAAATGCGTTTGAATTATTTCAACTTTAAACGCCCATAAATCCTAAAATATGATACTTACGTGAAATCTGCCTGCGCCAATCGCTTTATCTCGGCAAATTACATAAGGAACAGTGAAAAAAGTGCTCGATTTCGAACTTTTAACTTTTGGGGTAAAAAAGTAGCAAAGGGGTTAACCTTCTGTTTTTTTCAAAAATCGCAAATAATTAAATGGTCTTTTTATCACTCTACCCGACGTATTTTGACCCGGGGAGTTCGAAAAACTCATTACAAGTGGCGCAAACGCTCGTAAGCATGACCAAAATGCGTTTGAATTATTTCAACTTTAAACGCCCATAAATCCTAAAATATGATACTTACGTGAAATCTGCCTGCGCCAATCGCTTTATCTCGGCAAATTACATAAGGAACAGTGAAAAAAGTGCTCGATTTCGATCTTTTAACTTTTGGGGTAAAAAAGTAGCAAAGGGGTTAACCTTCTGTTTTTTTCAAAAATCGCAAATAATTAAATGGTCTTTTTATCACTCTACCCGACGTATTTTGACCCGGGGAGTTCGAAAAACCACATTACAAGTGGCGCAAACGCTCGTAAGCATGACCAAAATGCGTTTGAATTATTTCAACTTTAAACGCCCATAAATCCTAAAATATGATAATTACGTGAAAAAGTAGCAAAGGGGTTAACCTTCTGTTTTTTTCAAAAATCGCAAATAATTAAATGGTCTTTTTATCACTCTACCCGACGTATTTTGACCCGGGGAGTTCGAAAAACCACATTACAAGTGGCGCAAACGCTCGTAAGCATGACCAAAATGCGTTTGAATTATTTCAACTTTAAACGCCCATAAATCCTAAAATATGATACTTACGTGAAATCTGCCTGCGCCAATCGCTTTATCTCGGCAAATTACATAAGGAACAGTGAAAAAAGTGCTCGATTTCGAACTTTTAACTTTTGGGGTAAAAAAGTAGCAAAGGGGTTAACCTTCTGTTTTTTTCAAAAATCGCAAATAATTAAATGGTCTTTTTATCACTCTACCCGACGTATTTTGACCCGGGGAGTTCGAAAAACTCATTACAAGTGGCGCAAACGCTCGTAAGCATGACCAAAATGCGTTTGAATTATTTCAACTTTAAACGCCCATAAATCCTAAAATATGATACTTACGTGAAATCTGCCTGCGCCAATCGCTTTATCTCGGCAAATTACATAAGGAACAGTGAAAAAAGTGCTCGATTTCGAACTTTTAACTTTTGGGGTAAAAAAAGTAGCAAAGGGGTTAACCTTCTGTTTTTTACAAAAATCGCAAATAATTAAATGGTCTTTTTATCACTCTACCCGACGTATTTTGACCCGGGGAGTTCGAAAAACCACATTACAAGTGGCGCAAACGCTCGTAAGCATGACCAAAATGCGTTTGAATTATTTCAACTTTAAACGCCCATAAATCCTAAAATATGATAATTACGTGAAAAAGTAGCAAAGGGGTTAACCTTCTGTTTTTTTCAAAAATCGCAAATAATTAAATGGTCTTTTTATCACTCTACCCGACGTATTTTGACCCGGGGAGTTCGAAAAACCACATTACAAGTGGCGCAAACGCTCGTAAGCATGACCAAAATGCGTTTGAATTATTTCAACTTTAAACGCCCATAAATCCTAAAATATGATACTTACGTGAAATCTGCCTGCGCCAATCGCTTTATCTCGGCAAATTACATAAGGAACAGTGAAAAAAGTGCTCGATTTCGAACTTTTAACTTTTGGGGTAAAAAAGTAGCAAAGGGGTTAACCTTCTGTTTTTTTCAAAAATCGCAAATAATTAAATGGTCTTTTTATCACTCTACCCGACGTATTTTGACCCGGGGAGTTCGAAAAACCACATTACAAGTGGCGCAAACGCTCGTAAGCATGACCAAAATGCGTTTGAATTATTTCAACTTTAAACGCCCATAAATCCTAAAATATGATACTTACGTGAAATCTGCCTGCGCCAATCGCTTTATCTCGGCAAATTACATAAGGAACAGTGAAAAAAGTGCTCGATTTCGAACTTTTAACTTTTGGGGTAAAAAAGTAGCAAAGGGGTTAACCTTCTGTTTTTTTCAAAAATCGCAAATAATTAAATGGTCTTTTTATCACTCTACCCGACGTATTTTGACCCGGGGAGTTCGAAAAACCACATTACAAGTGGCGCAAACGCTCGTAAGCATGACCAAAATGCGTTTGAATTATTTCAACTTTAAACGCCCATAAATCCTAAAATATGATACTTACGTGAAATCTGCCTGCGCCAATCGCTTTATCTCGGCAAATTACATAAGGAACAGTGAAAAAAGTGCTCGATTTCGAACTTTTAACTTTTGGGGTAAAAAAGTAGCAAAGGGGTTAACCTTCTGTTTTTTTCAAAAATCGCAAATAATTAAATGGTCTTTTTATCACTCTACCCGACGTATTTTGACCCGGGGAGTTCGAAAAACTCATTACAAGTGGCGCAAACGCTCGTAAGCATGACCAAAATGCGTTTGAATTATTTCAACTTTAAACGCCCATAAATCCTAAAATATGATACTTACGTGAAATCTGCCTGCGCCAATCGCTTTATCTCGGCAAATTACATAAGGAACAGTGAAAAAAGTGCTCGATTTCGAACTTTTAACTTTTGGGGTAAAAAAGTAGCAAAGGGGTTAACCTTCTGTTTTTTTCAAAAATCGCAAATAATTAAATGGTCTTTTTATCACTCTACCCGACGTATTTTGACCCGGGGAGTTCGAAAAACCACATTACAAGTGGCGCAAACGCTCGTAAGCATGACCAAAATGCGTTTGAATTATTTCAACTTTAAACGCCCATAAATCCTAAAATATGATACTTACGTGAAATCTGCCTGCGCCAATCGCTTTATCTCGGCAAATTACATAAGGAACAGTGAAAAAAGTGCTCGATTTCGAACTTTTAACTTTTGGGGTAAAAAAAGTAGCAAAGGGGTTAACCTTCTGTTTTTTACAAAAATCGCAAATAATTAAATGGTCTTTTTATCACTCTACCCGACGTATTTTGACCCGGGGAGTTCGAAAAACCACATTACAAGTGGCGCAAACGCTCGTAAGCATGACCAAAATGCGTTTGAATTATTTCAACTTTAAACGCCCATAAATCCTAAAATATGATACTTACGTGAAATCTGCCTGCGCCAATCGCTTTATCTCGGCAAATTACATAAGGAACAGTGAAAAAAGTGCTCGATTTCGAACTTTTAACTTTTGGGGTAAAAAAGTAGCAAAGGGGTTAACCTTCTGTTTTTTTCAAAAATCGCAAATAATTAAATGGTCTTTTTATCACTCTACCCGACGTATTTTGACCCGGGGAGTTCGAAAAACCACATTACAAGTGGCGCAAACGCTCGTAAGCATGACCAAAATGCGTTTGAATTATTTCAACTTTAAACGCCCATAAATCCTAAAATATGATACTTACGTGAAATCTGCCTGCGCCAATCGCTTTATCTCGGAAAATTACATAAGGAACAGTGAAAAAAGAGCTCGATTTCGAACTTTTAACTTTTGGGGTAAAAAAGTAGCAAAGGGGTTAACCTTCTGTTTTTTTCAAAAATCGCAAATAATTAAATGGTCTTTTTATCACTCTACCCGACGTATTTTGACCCGGGGAGTTCGAAAAACCACATTACAAGTGGCGCAAACGCTCGTAAGCATGACCAAAATGCGTTTGAATTATTTCAACTTTAAACGCCCATAAATCCTAAAATATGATACTTACGTGAAATCTGCCTGCGCCAATCGCTTTATCTCGGCAAATTACATAAGGAACAGTGAAAAAAGTGCTCGATTTCGAACTTTTAACTTTTGGGGTAAAAAAGTAGCAAAGGGGTTAACCTTCTGTTTTTTTCAAAAATCGCAAATAATTAAATGGTCTTTTTATCACTCTACCCGACGTATTTTGACCCGGGGAGTTCGAAAAACCACATTACAAGTGGCGCAAACGCTCGTAAGCATGACCAAAATGCGTTTGAATTATTTCAACTTTAAACGCCCATAAATCCTAAAATATGATACTTACGTGAAATCTGCCTGCGCCAATCGCTTTATCTCGGCAAATTACATAAGGAACAGTGAAAAAAGTGCTCGATTTCGAACTTTTAACTTTTGGGGTAAATAAGTAGCAAAGGGGTTAACCTTCTGTTTTTTTCAAAAATCGCAAATAATTAAATGGTCTTTTTATCGCTCTACCCGACGTATTTTGACCCGGGGAGTTCGAAAAACCACATTACAAGTGGCGCAAACGCTCGTAAGCATGACCAAAATGCGTTTGAATTATTTCAACTTTAAACGCCCATAAATCCTAAAATATGATACTTACGTGAAATCTGCCTGCGCCAATCGCTTTATCTCGGCAAATTACATAAGGAACAGTGAAAAAAGTGCTCGATTTCGAACTTTTAACTTTTGGGGTAAAAAAGTAGCAAAGGGGTTAACCTTCTGTTTTTTTCAAAAATCGCAAATAATTAAATGGTCTTTTTATCACTCTACCCGTCTTATTTTGACCCGGGGAGTTCGAAAAACCACATTACAAGTGGCGCAAACGCTCGTAAGCATGACCAAAATGCGTTTGAATTATTTCAACTTTAAACGCCCATAAATCCTAAAATATGATACTTACGTGAAATCTGCCTGCGCCAATCGCTTTATCTCGGCAAATTACATAAGGAACAGTGAAAAAAGTGCTCGATTTCGAACTTTTAACTTTTGGGGTAAAAAAGTAGCAAAGGGGTTAACCTTCTGTTTTTTTCAAAAATCGCAAATAATTAAATGGTCTTTTTATCACTCTACCCGTCGTATTTTGACCCGGGGAGTTCGAAAAACCACATTACAAGTGGCGCAAACGCTCGTAAGCATGACCAAAATGCGTTTGAATTATTTCAACTTTAAACGCCCATAAATCCTAAAATATGATACTTACGTGAAATCTGCCTGCGCCAATCGCTTTATCTCGGCAAATTACATAAGGAACAGTGAAAAAAGTGCTCGATTTCGAACTTTTAACTTTTGGGGTAAAAAAGTAGCAAAGGGGTTAACCTTCTGTTTTTTTCAAAAATCGCAAATAATTAAATGGTCTTTTTATCACTCTACCCGACGTATTTTGACCCGGGGAGTTCGAAAAACCACATTACAAGTGGCGCAAACGCTCGTAAGCATGACCAAAATGCGTTTGAATTATTTCAACTTTAAACGCCCATAAATCCTAAAATATGATACTTACGTGAAATCTGCCTGCGCCAATCGCTTTATCTCGGCAAATTACATAAGGAACAGTGAAAAAAGTGCTCGATTTCGAACTTTTAACTTTTGGGGTAAAAAAGTAGCAAAGGGGTTAACCTTCTGTTTTTTTCAAAAATCGCAAATAATTAAATGGTCTTTTTATCACTCTACCCGACGTATTTTGACCCGGGGAGTTCGAAAAACCACATTACAAGTGGCGCAAACGCTCGTAAGCATGACCAAAATGCGTTTGAATTATTTCAACTTTAAACGCCCATAAATCCTAAAATATGATACTTACGTGAAATCTGCCTGCGCCAATCGCTTTATCTCGGCAAATTACATAAGGAACAGTGAAAAAAGTGCTCGATTTCGAACTTTTAACTTTTGGGGTAAAAAAGTAGCAAAGGGGTTAACCTTCTGTTTTTTTCAAAAATCGCAAATAATTAAATGGTCTTTTTATCACTCTACCCGACGTATTTTGACCCGGGGAGTTCGAAAAACCACATTACAAGTGGCGCAAACGCTCGTAAGCATGACCAAAATGCGTTTGAATTATTTCAACTTTAAACGCCCATAAATCCTAAAATATGATACTTACGTGAAATCTGCCTGCGCCAATCGCTTTATCTCGGCAAATTACATAAGGAACAGTGAAAAAAGTGCTCGATTTCGAACTTTTAACTTTTGGGGTAAAAAAGTAGCAAAGGGGTTAACCTTCTGTTTTTTTCAAAAATCGCAAATAATTAAATGGTCTTTTTATCACTCTACCCGACGTATTTTGACCCGGGGAGTTCGAAAAACCACATTACAAGTGGCGCAAACGCTCGTCAGCATGACCAAAATGCGTTTGAATTATTTCAACTTTAAACGCCCATAAATCCTAAAATATGATACTTACGTGAAATCTGCCTGCGCCAATCGCTTTATCTCGGCAAATTACATAAGGAACAGTGAAAAAAGAGCTCGATTTCGAACTTTTAACTTTTGGGGTAAAAAAGTAGCAAAGGGGTTAACCTTCTGTTTTTTTCAAAAATCACAAATAATTAAATGGTCTTTTTATCACTCTACCCGACGTATTTTGACCCGGGGAGTTCGAAAAACCACATTACAAGTGGCGCAAACGCTCGTAAGCATGACCAAAATGCGTTTGAATTATTTCAACTTTAAACGCCCATAAATCCTAAAATATGATACTTACGTGAAATCTGCCTGCGCCAATCGCTTTATCTCGGCAAATTACATAAGGAACAGTGAAAAAAGTGCTCGATTTCGAACTTTTAACTTTTGGGGTAAAAAAGTAGCAAAGGGGTTAACCTTCTGTTTTTTTCAAAAATCGCAAATAATTAAATGGTCTTTTTATCACTCTACCCGACGTATTTTGACCCGGGGAGTTCGAAAAACCACATTACAAGTGGCGCAAACGCTCGTAAGCATGACCAAAATGCGTTTGAATTATTTCAACTTTAAACGCCCATAAATCCTAAAATATGATACTTACGTGAAATCTGCCTGCGCCAATCGCTTTATCTCGGCAAATTACATAAGGAACAGTGAAAAAAGTGCTCGATTTCGAACTTTTAACTTTTGGGGTAAAAAAGTAGCAAAGGGGTTAACCTTCTGTTTTTTTCAAAAATCGCAAATAATTAAATGGTCTTTTTATCACTCTACCCGACGTATTTTGACCCGGGGAGTTCGAAAAACCACATTACAAGTGGCGCAACCGCTCGTAAGCATGACCAAAATGCGTTTGAATTATTTCAACTTTAAACGCCCATAAATCCTAAAATATGATACTTACGTGAAATCTGCCTGCGCCAATCGCTTTATCTCGGCAAATTACATAAGGAACAGTGAAAAAAGTGCTCGATTTCGAACTTTTAACTTTTGGGGTAAAAAAGTAGCAAAGGGGTTAACCTTCTGTTTTTTTCAAAAATCGCAAATAATTAAATGGTCTTTTTATCACTCTACCCGACGTATTTTGACCCGGGGAGTTCGAAAAACCACATTACAAGTGGCGCAAACGCTCGTAAGCATGACCAAAATGCGTTTGAATTATTTCAACTTTAAACGCCCATAAATCCTAAAATATGATACTTACGTGAAATCTGCCTGCGCCAATCGCTTTATCTCGGCAAATTACATAAGGAACAGTGAAAAAAGTGCTCGATTTCGAACTTTTAACTTTTGGGGTAAAAAAGTAGCAAAGGGGTTAACCTTCTGTTTTTTTCAAAAATCGCAAATAATTAAATGGTCTTTTTATCACTCTACCCGACGTATTTTGACCCGGGGAGTTCGAAAAACCACATTACAAGTGGCGCAAACGCTCGTAAGCATGACCAAAATGCGTTTGAATTATTTCAACTTTAAACGCCCATAAATCCTAAAATATGATACTTACGTGAAATCTGCCTGCGCCAATCGCTTTATCTCGGCAAATTACATAAGGAACAGTGAAAAAAGTGCTCGATTTCGAACTTTTAACTTTTGGGGTAAAAAAGTAGCAAAGGGGTTAACCTTCTGTTTTTTTCAAAAATCGCAAATAATTAAATGGTCTTTTTATCACTCTACCCGACGTATTTTGACCCGGGGAGTTCGAAAAACCACATTACAAGTGGCGCAAACGCTCGTAAGCATGACCAAAATGCGTTTGAATTATTTCAACTTTAAACGCCCATAAATCCTAAAATATGATACTTACGTGAAATCTGCCTGCGCCAATCGCTTTATCTCGGCAAATTACATAAGGAACAGTGAAAAAAGTGCTCGATTTCGAACTTTTAACTTTTGGGGTAAAAAAGTAGCAAAGGGGTTAACCTTCTGTTTTTTTCAAAAATCGCAAATAATTAAATGGTCTTTTTATCACTCTACCCGACGTATTTTGACCCGGGGAGTTCGAAAAACCACATTACAAGTGGCGCAAACGCTCGTAAGCATGACCAAAATGCGTTTGAATTATTTCAACTTTAAACGCCCATAAATCCTAAAATATGATACTTACGTGAAATCTGCCTGCGCCAATCGCTTTATCTCGGCAAATTACATAAGGAACAGTGAAAAAAGTGCTCGATTTCGAACTTTTAACTTTTGGGGTAAAAAAGTAGCAAAGGGGTTAACCTTCTGTTTTTTTCAAAAATCGCAAATAATTAAATGGTCTTTTTATCACTCTACCCGACGTACTTTGACCCGGGGAGTTCGAAAAACCACATTACAAGTGGCGCAAACGCTCGTAAGCATGACCAAAATGCGTTTGAATTATTTCAACTTTAAACGCCCATAAATCCTAAAATATGATACTTACGTGAAATCTGCCTGCGCCAATCGCTTTATCTCGGCAAATTACATAAGGAACAGTGAAAAAAGTGCTCGATTTCGAACTTTTAACTTTAGGGGTAAAAAAGTAGCAAAGGGGTTAACCTTCTGTTTTTTACAAAAATCGCAAATAATTAAATGGTCTTTTTATCGCTCTACCCGACGTATTTTGACCCGGGGAGTTCGAAAAACCACATTACAAGTGGCGCAAACGCTCGTAAGCATGACCAAAATGCGTTTGAATTATTTCAACTTTAAACGCCCATAAATCCTAAAATATGATACTTACGTGAAATCTGCCTGCGCCAATCGCTTTATCTCGGCAAATTACATAAGGAACAGTGAAAAAAGTGCTCGATTTCGAACTTTTAACTTTTGGGGTAAAAAAGTAGCAAAGGGGTTAACCTTCTGTTTTTTTCAAAAATCGCAAATAATTAAATGGTCTTTTTATCACTCTACCCGACGTATTTTGACCCGGTGTTGCGTCGTTTCTTGTGCGCGAATTACAAACTGCATGCTGCAAGTTGGAAGTGGGGTATGCGCGCGAACACTTGAGTGCAGTAAGATCAGAGACTTGTAACTGACCACGTCGCAGTGCATTTTACAATTGTTATTATTTTTTCTATGAATTATATCAATTATGTTAAATTACGCTTTACATTAAAATATATATATAACAAAAATTACGTGAGATTCTATCCACACTAACACAAACTACACTATTCATGGTCCTTCGTCACGGATTCAACCACAGTTTACATCGTACATTCGAATTTGGATTCAAAAACACCGGCGCGGCTGACGTCACGGTTCACACATGCTTGGCGTATCTTATCACAAACTACAGGTCAGTGCAAAACATTTTTATCCATTTCCGTTATCCAATTACATTCCTTTCTATAAAAACATTTCGTTTCAATTTGTGCATTTTACATTACTTTAAAAATGTCTATAAATTATAATGTTCAAAGAGCTAATGCTAAAGGCGCTCTCACACGCTTCGACACATATTTCGAAACTATTAAATTAACAGAAGACATAAACTTCGAAGAATTACAATCACGTTTAAATATCGCTGAAACTCTTCTTGAAAAATTTAATGAGGCACAAACCCAACTCGAATCGGCAGATGATAACTTTACCACAAATGAAAACTTGCACTTTTTAGAAAGAGAAGCTTATGAAAATAGATACTTTAAAATCACTTCACTTGTTAGAAAATTCATCACAGATAAAATGGAAATTACAACAACGCAGTCATCACCGCGGTCAACAAATCTTTCTGTACACAGCAATATAGCTGAAGATCCAATATCTTCAACGCGAATTAAATTACCAACTTTAAATCTACCTACCTTCGACGGTTCATACGAACACTGGTTGTTTTTTCGCGACACATTTAATTCATTAATACACGAAAATACTTCGCTTGCCGACATACAAAAATTCCATTATTTACGCCTCTCATTAAAGGGCAACGCAGCTGATACAATCAAGTCATTGGAAGTGTCTGGATCAAATTACGCTGTAGCTTGGAATCTATTACAAGAAAGATTCGAAAACAAACTCCTTTTAATAAATAACCACGTCAAAGGTCTTTTCAATATTCCGACAGTTCAATTTGAATCGCACGCAAGTTTAAGGCTGATTTTAGACAGTATGGAGAAACATTTACGTGCACTGGAAGCACTCAAATTACCAACTCAACATTGGGACATTTTAATAATATTTTTAATTACTTCCAAACTTGACAACACCAGCAGACGAGATTGGGAAAAGACCATTCGCGATTCTGACGATTTGCCTACTAAAGCAGATCTAACAAATTTTCTCAAAGACAAATGCTGTGTGTTAGAATCATTAGATTCTTCCTCCCAACCATCGAGTCGTACTCACAACAAACCATTTGCACAACCGCATAAATCTAAAGCTTTTCTTGCCACGTCAACTGTAACTTGCGCGTGCTGTAAACAAGATCACAGTATTTACGCATGCCCTAACTTTAAAAAACTTGAACCCTTAGCAAAATTAAATGAAGCTAAACGCTTATGGTTATGCATAAATTGCCTATCGGCAGGACATCGAACAAGAGAATGCAAATCTGGTGGTTGCAAGAAGTGTGGTCAAACACACCACACATCACTTCATTTTAACAAACCTTCTAACGATAAATTTACACGTTCACACAATCCCGAATTTCAAAACACAAGCACCCCTTCTGAAACATCTACTTCCAATTCCAATCATTTAAATTCAGAAGATGACACAAATCAATCAGTCGCCTTAACGATCAATAATGCTTTCAACAAAACACTTGTTTTACTTTCAACAGCTATTGTCAAAGTTTATGACAACAATGGTATTTCTCATGACTGCAGAATACTTCTTGACAATGGCAGTCAGTCAAATTTTATATCACAAAGATTAAGTCAAATTTTACAACTACCCATCAACAAAATCAATTTTTCTGTTTCTGGCATAAACCAAGTAAATTCCAAGATTAACTTTCAAACAACTGTTGCAATCAAATCGACAATCAACGAATTTTCTTGTACTCTTTCTTGCCTCATTTTGCCCAACATAACAGGTAACGTTCCTGCAATTTCTATTAATAAACATGCGCTCAAAATTCCTTCAAATTTAATACTTGCTGATCCACACTTCGACCAAGCAGCACCAGTAGACATGCTTGTTGGTGCAGATAAATTTTGGGAACTATTAAGCGTAGGGCAGATCAAACTAGGCCAAGGTTATCCGATTCTACAAAAAACCAAATTAGGATGGTTGGTGTCGGGTCCTATCTTGATAAAACCACCTCAATTTGCAGAAACAAAATGTCACCTTAACATTTCACATGACATAGAAACGCAACTCACAAGGTTTTGGGAAATTGAAGAATGCCCGAAAAAGAAATTCCTTTCACAAGAAAACATCGATTGCGAAAACCACTTTCAGCAAAATACTACACGAAACGCCGATGGTCGCTTTGTAGTTACCATACCATTGAAGGAGCCAATCTCCAAACTCGGTGAATCAAGAGACGCTGCCACGAAGCGATTTTTAAGCTTAGAAAGGAAACTCACCAAAACACCTGAATTAAAACTACAATATGACAAATTTATGACTGATTACATCGAACTTAACCACATGACCTTAGTCAAAGATCAAAATGACACCAGCGGATTCTTTCTACCACATCACTGTGTTATGAAAAACAGTAGCACTACTACAAAATTACGCGTCGTATTCGATGGCTCGGCCAAAACGACGACTGGGGTGTCTGTAAACGATTTGATGATGATAGGACCGACCATAACACTTGCATGGATACATACCTGCCCTAGTTTATTGAAGATTTTTGTCGCTAACAGAGTATCTCAGATACAACATCTTTCTAAACCTGACGCGTGGCGTTACGTGAATACTACTGAAAATCCAGCAGATTTACTGACAAGAGGGACATCCGCTTCTGACCTATTAGAATCAAACATCTGGTTTCACGGCCCAACATGGCTTTCTATGGCAGAAGAACAATGGCCCACCTATAACCGAACAAGTTTCGAAGAGACTTCCAACCAATCCGAACATCGTATTGTGACTTCACTCCTTGTTATCAACCATGATGTTGCAGATTTTACTAATAAGTTTTCGTCACTTCACAAACTACAACGGATCTTCGCATACGTACTCAGATTCATAAGCAACATCAGGAAACCTTCAAATGCAAGAAAAAACGGTAATTTAGAGCCTATCGAATTACAAGTCTCTTTGAACACATTAATTAAAATATTACAGAAGAAACACTTTCAAGTGGATTACAAAAACTTACAAAGGTTAAAAAGGTTACCTTCTAACAGCAGATTGCTCAATTTAAACCCATTCATAGACAAAGATGATTTAATCCGCGTTGGCGGACGTATCCAAAACTCTGAGTTTGATTACGATAAGAAACACCCGATATTGTTGCCTCCGAGAGAACATCTTACAACGTTAATTGGACAAGAAGAACACGTACGACTTCTTCATGCTGGACCACAAGTCTTGCTAGCTTCATTGCGCGAACGATATTGGCCCCTATCTGGTCGTTCCTTCGTTAGAAAGATCGTCCACAATTGTTTGCCATGTTTTAAATTTAATGCTAAGCATCAAGCCTATTTGATGGGCAACTTACCCATAACGCGGTTAACACCGACCAGACCTTTTCTTGTATCCGGAGTGGATTATGCAGGTCCATACTTGATCAAAGATAGAAAAACACGCAATTATAAAACTACCAAGGCATACATTTCACTTTTTGTTTGCTTTGCGACCAAGGCCATACACCTTGAAGCGGTATCAGATCTCACTACCGAATGCTTCTTAGCAGCATTAAGACGCTTCATGTCACGACGAGGAAAGTGTTCCCATATACATTCCGACCAAGGTACAACATTTATTGGTGCCAGCTCCGAATTACAAACATTTTTACGTGACTATCAAGATGAGGTCACAAAATCTCTCACTACAGAAGGTGTAATTTGGAAATTCATACCTCCAAGGTCGCCACATTTTGGAGGTCTCTGGGAAGCCGGTGTGAAATCGGTGAAATACCATCTGAAAAGAGTCATAAAAGACACAATATTAACGTATGAAGAACTTACTACTGTACTGACACAAATCGAAGCTTGCGTCAACTCCCGACCACTTCATCCATTATCCAGTGATCCTAATGATCCTAACCCCCTAACACCCGCACATTTTTTGATAGGTACGCCACTTACAAGCATGCCCGAACCTAGTTGGTTAAACGAAAGACAAAATACTTTGTCACATTTTCAAAGGCTTCAGCAAATGTACCAAAGTTTCTGGGTCCGTTGGTCCAAAGAATACATTTCCAACCTTCAAGTACGTACTAAATGGAAAGAAAACACAGAACAACTACTAAAACCTGGCATCATGGTGGTGATTAAAGAAGACGGCCTTCCACCCATGAAGTGGCGCCTGGGCAGAATCCTGGAGACACATCCGGGCAAAGATGCCATCATTCGAGCAGTCACAATCAAAACGACTACTGGTATCTTCAAACGACCAGTGGTCAAGGTGTGCGTGCTACCTAATCAAAGTGCTTAATTTTCGATTTTGCTTTTTTTAAAGACCTTCCGGCTTTCAAGGGGGGCGATATGTTGCGTCGTTTCTTGTGCGCGAATTACAAACTGCATGCTGCAAGTTGGAAGTGGGGTATGCGCGCGAACACTTGAGTGCAGTAAGATCAGAGACTTGTAACTGACCACGTCGCAGTGCATTTTACAATTGTTATTATTTTTTCTATGAATTATATCAATTATGTTAAATTACGCTTTACATTAAAATATATATATAACAAAAATTACGTGAGATTCTATCCACACTAACACAAACTACACTATTCACCCGGGGAGTTCGAAAAACCACATTACAAGTGGCGCAAACGCTCGTAAGCATGACCAAAATGCGTTTGAATTATTTCAACTTTAAACGCCCATAAATCCTAAAATATGATACTTACGTGAAATCTGCCTGCGCCAATCGCTTTATCTCGGCAAATTACATAAGGAACAGTGAAAAAAGTGCTCGATTTCGAACTTTTAACTTTTGGGGTAAAAAAGTAGCAAAGGGGTTAACCTTCTGTTTTTTTCAAAAATCGCAAATAATTAAATGGTCTTTTTATCACTCTACCCGACGTATTTTGACCCGGGGAGTTCGAAAAACCACATTACAAGTGGCGCAAACGCTCGTAAGCATGACCAAAATGCGTTTGAATTATTTCAACTTTAAACGCCCATAAATCCTAAAATATGATACTTACGTGAAATCTGCCTGCGCCAATCGCTTTATCTCGGCAAATTACATAAGGAACAGTGAAAAAAGTGCTCGATTTCGAACTTTTAACTTTTGGGGTAAAAAAGTAGCAAAGGGGTTAACCTTCTGTTTTTTTCAAAAATCGCAAATAATTAAATGGTCTTTTTATCACTCTACCCGACGTATTTTGACCCGGGGAGTTCGAAAAACCACATTACAAGTGGCGCAAACGCTCGTAAGCATGACCAAAATGCGTTTGAATTATTTCAACTTTAAACGCCCATAAATCCTAAAATATGATACTTACGTGAAATCTGCCTGCGCCAATCGCTTTATCTCGGCAAATTACATAAGGAACAGTGAAAAAAGTGCTCGATTTCGAACTTTTAACTTTTGGGGTAAAAAAGTAGCAAAGGGGTTAACCTTCTGTTTTTTTCAAAAATCGCAAATAATTAAATGGTCTTTTTATCACTCTACCCGACGTATTTTGACCCGGGGAGTTCGAAAAACCACATTACAAGTGGCGCAAACGCTCGTAAGCATGACCAAAATGCGTTTGAATTATTTCAACTTTAAACGCCCATAAATCCTAAAATATGATACTTACGTGAAATCTGCCTGCGCCAATCGCTTTATCTCGGCAAATTACATAAGGAACAGTGAAAAAAGTGCTCGATTTCGACCTTTTAACTTTTGGGGTAAAAAAGTAGCAAAGGGGTTAACCTTCTGTTTTTTTCAAAAATCGCAAATAATTAAATGGTCTTTTTATCACTCTACCCGACGTATTTTGACCCGGGGAGTTCGAAAAACCACATTACAAGTGGCGCAAACGCTCGTCAGCATGACCAAAATGCGTTTGAATTATTTCAACTTTAAACGCCCATAAATCCTAAAATATGATACTTACGTGAAATCTGCCTGCGCCAATCGCTTTATCTCGGCAAATTACATAAGGAACAGTGAAAAAAGAGCTCGATTTCGAACTTTTAACTTTTGGGGTAAAAAAGTAGCAAAGGGGTTAACCTTCTGTTTTTTTCAAAAATCGCAAATAATTAAATGGTCTTTTTATCACTCTACCCGACGTATTTTGACCCGGGGAGTTCGAAAAACCACATTACAAGTGGCGCAAACGCTCGTAAGCATGACCAAAATGCGTTTGAATTATTTCAACTTTAAACGTCCATAAATCCTAAAATATGATACTTACGTGAAATCTGCCTGCGCCAATCGCTTTATCTCGGCAAATTACATAAGGAACAGTGAAAAAAGTGCTCGATTTCGAACTTTTAACTTTTGGGGTAAAAAAGTAGCAAAGGGGTTAACCTTCTGTTTTTTTCAAAAATCGCAAATAATTAAATGGTCTTTTTATCACTCTACCCGACGTATTTTGACCCGGGGAGTTCGAAAAACCACATTACAAGTGGCGCAAACGCTCGTAAGCATGACCAAAATGCGTTTGAATTATTTCAACTTTAAACGCCCATAAATCCTAAAATATGATACTTACGTGAAATCTGCCTGCGCCAATCGCTTTATCTCGGCAAATTACATAAGGAACAGTGAAAAAAGTGCTCGATTTCGAACTTTTAACTTTTGGGGTAAAAAAGTAGCAAAGGGGTTAACCTTCTGTTTTTTTCAAAAATCGCAAATAATTAAATGGTCTTTTTATCACTCTACCCGACGTATTTTGACCCGGGGAGTTCGAAAAACCACATTACAAGTGGCGCAAACGCTCGTAAGCATGACCAAAATGCGTTTGAATTATTTCAACTTTAAACGCCCATAAATCCTAAAATATGATACTTACGTGAAATCTGCCTGCGCCAATCGCTTTATCTCGGCAAATTACATAAGGAACAGTGAAAAAAGTGCTCGATTTCGAACTTTTAACTTTTGGGGTAAAAAAGTAGCAAAGGGGTTAACCTTCTGTTTTTTTCAAAAATCGCAAATAATTAAATGGTCTTTTTATCACTCTACCCGACGTATTTTGACCCGGGGAGTTCGAAAAACCACATTACAAGTGGCGCAAACGCTCGTAAGCATGACCAAAATGCGTTTGAATTATTTCAACTTTAAACGCCCATAAATCCTAAAATATGATACTTACGTGAAATCTGCCTGCGCCAATCGCTTTATCTCGGCAAATTACATAAGGAACAGTGAAAAAAGTGCTCGATTTCGAACTTTTAACTTTTGGGGTAAAAAAGTAGCAAAGGGGTTAACCTTCTGTTTTTTTCAAAAATCGCAAATAATTAAATGGTCTTTTTATCACTCTACCCGACGTATTTTGACCCGGGGAGTTCGAAAAACCACATTACAAGTGGCGCAAACGCTCGTAAGCATGACCAAAATGCGTTTGAATTATTTCAACTTTAAACGCCCATAAATCCTAAAATATGATACTTACGTGAAATCTGCCTGCGCCAATCGCTTTATCTCGGCAAATTACATAAGGAACAGTGAAAAAAGTGCTCGATTTCGAACTTTTAACTTTTGGGGTAAAAAAGTAGCAAAGGGGTTAACCTTCTGTTTTTTTCAAAAATCGCAAATAATTAAATGGTCTTTTTATCACTCTACCCGACGTATTTTGACCCGGGGAGTTCGAAAAACCACATTACAAGTGGCGCAAACGCTCGTAAGCATGACCAAAATGCGTTTGAATTATTTCAACTTTAAACGCCCATAAATCCTAAAATATGATACTTACGTGAAATCTGCCTGCGCCAATCGCTTTATCTCGGCAAATTACATAAGGAACAGTGAAAAAAGTGCTCGATTTCGAACTTTTAACTTTTGGGGTAAAAAAGTAGCAAAGGGGTTAACCTTCTGTTTTTTTCAAAAATCGCAAATAATTAAATGGTCTTTTTATCCCTCTACCCGACGTATTTTGACCCGGGGAGTTCGAAAAACCACATTACAAGTGGCGCAAACGCTCGTAAGCATGACCAAAATGCGTTTGAATTATTTCAACTTTAAACGCCCATAAATCCTAAAATATGATACTTACGTGAAATCTGCCTGCGCCAATCGCTTTATCTCGGCAAATTACATAAGGAACAGTGAAAAAAGTGCTCGATTTCGAACTTTTAACTTTTGGGGTAAAAAAGTAGCAAAGGGGTTAACCTTCTGTTTTTTTCAAAAATCGCAAATAATTAAATGGTCTTTTTATCACTCTACCCGACGTATTTTGACCCGGGGAGCTCGAAAAACCACATTACAAGTGGCGCAAACGCTCGTCAGCATGACCAAAATGCGTTTGAATTATTTCAACTTTAAACGCCCATAAATCCTAAAATATGATACTTACGTGAAATCTGCCTGCGCCAATCGCTTTATCTCGGCAAATTACATAAGGAACAGTGAAAAAAGAGCTCGATTTCGAACTTTTAACTTTTGGGGTAAAAAAGTAGCAAAGGGGTTAACCTTCTGTTTTTTTCAAAAATCGCAAATAATTAAATGGTCTTTTTATCACTCTACCCGACGTATTTTGACCCGGGGAGTTCGAAAAACCACATTACAAGTGGCGCAAACGCTCGTAAGCATGACCAAAATGCGTTTGAATTATTTCAACTTTAAACGCCCATAAATCCTAAAATATGATACTTACGTGAAATCTGCCTGCGCCAATCGCTTTATCTCGGCAAATTACATAAGGAACAGTGAAAAAAGTGCTCGATTTCGAACTTTTAACTTTTGGGGTAAAAAAGTAGCAAAGGGGTTAACCTTCTGTTTTTTTCAAAAATCGCAAATAATTAAATGGTCTTTTTATCACTCTACCCGACGTATTTTGACCCGGGGAGTTCGAAAAACCACATTACAAGTGGCGCAAACGCTCGTAAGCATGACCAAAATGCGTTTGAATTATTTCAACTTTAAACGCCCATAAATCCTAAAATATGATACTTACGTGAAATCTGCCTGCGCTAATCGCTTTATCTCGGCAAATTACATAAGGAACAGTGAAAAAAGTGCTCGATTTCGAACTTTTAACTTTTGGGGTAAAAAAGTAGCAAAGGGGTTAACCTTCTGTTTTTTTCAAAAATCGCAAATAATTAAATGGTCTTTTTATCACTCTACCCGACGTATTTTGACCCGGGGAGTTCGAAAAACCACATTACAAGTGGCGCAAACGCTCGTAAGCATGACCAAAATGCGTTTGAATTATTTCAACTTTAAACGCCCATAAATCCTAAAATATGATACTTACGTGAAATCTGCCTGCGCCAATCGCTTTATCTCGGCAAATTACATAAGGAACAGTGAAAAAAGTGCTCGATTTCGAACTTTTAACTTTTGGGGTAAAAAAGTAGCAAAGGGGTTAACCTTCTGTTTTTTTCAAAAATCTCAAATAATTAAATGGTCTTTTTATCACTCTACCCGACGTATTTTGACCCGGGGAGTTCGAAAAACCACATTACAAGTGGCGCAAACGCTCGTAAGCATGACCAAAATGCGTTTGAATTATTTCAACTTTAAACGCCCATAAATCCTAAAATATGATACTTACGTGAAATCTGCCTGCGCCAATCGCTTTATCTCGGCAAATTACATAAGGAACAGTGAAAAAAGTGCTCGATTTCGAACTTTTAACTTTTGGGGTAAAAAAGTAGCAAAGGGGTTAACCTTCTGTTTTTTTCAAAAATCGCAAATAATTAAATGGTCTTTTTATCACTCTACCCGACGTATTTTGACCCGGGGAGTTCGAAAAACCACATTACAAGTGGCGCAAACGCTCGTAAGCATGACCAAAATGCGTTTGAATTATTTCAACTTTAAACGCCCATAAATCCTAAAATATGATACTTACGTGAAATCTGCCTGCGCCAATCGCTTTATCTCGGCAAATTACATAAGGAACAGTGAAAAAAGTGCTCGATTTCGAACTTTTAACTTTTGGGGTAAAAAAGTAGCAAAGGGGTTAACCTTCTGTTTTTTTCAAAAATCGCAAATAATTAAATGGTCTTTTTATCACTCTACCCGACGTATTTTGACCCGGGGAGTTCGAAAAACCACATTACAAGTGGCGCAAACGCTCGTAAGCATGACCAAAATGCGTTTGAATTATTTCAACTTTAAACGCCCATAAATCCTAAAATATGATACTTACGTGAAATCTGCCTGCGCCAATCGCTTTATCTCGGCAAATTACATAAGGAACAGTGAAAAAAGTGCTCGATTTCGAACTTTTAACTTTTGGGGTAAAAAAGTAGCAAAGGGGTTAACCTTCTGTTTTTTTCAAAAATCGCAAATAATTAAATGGTCTTTTTATCACTCTACCCGACGTATTTTGACCCGGGGAGTTCGAAAAACCACATTACAAGTGGCGCAAACGCTCGTAAGCATGACCAAAATGCGTTTGAATTATTTCAACTTTAAACGCCCATAAATCCTAAAATATGATACTTACGTGAAATCTGCCTGCGCCAATCGCTTTATCTCGGCAAATTACATAAGGAACAGTGAAAAAAGTGCTCGATTTCGAACTTTTAACTTTTGGGGTAAAAAAGTAGCAAAGGGGTTAACCTTCTGTTTTTTTCAAAAATCGCAAATAATTAAATGGTCTTTTTATCACTCTACCCGACGTATTTTGACCCGGGGAGTTCGAAAAACCACATTACAAGTGGCGCAAACGCTCGTAAGCATGACCAAAATGCGTTTGAATTATTTCAACTTTAAACGCCCATAAATCCTAAAATATGATACTTACGTGAAATCTGCCTGCGCCAATCGCTTTATCTCGGCAAATTACATAAGGAACAGTGAAAAAAGTGCTCGATTTCGAACTTTTAACTTTTGGGGTAAAAAAGTAGCAAAGGGGTTAACCTTCTGTTTTTTTCAAAAATCGCAAATAATTAAATGGTCTTTTTATCACTCTACCCGACGTATTTTGACCCGGGGAGTTCGAAAAACCACATTACAAGTGGCGCAAACGCTCGTAAGCATGACCAAAATGCGTTTGAATTATTTCAACTTTAAACGCCCATAAATCCTAAAATATGATACTTACGTGAAATCTGCCTGCGCCAATCGCTTTATCTCGGCAAATTACATAAGGAACAGTGAAAAAAGTGCTCGATTTCGAACTTTTAACTTTTGGGGTAAAAAAGTAGCAAAGGGGTTAACCTTCTGTTTTTTTCAAAAATCGCAAATAATTAAATGGTCTTTTTATCACTCTACCCGACGTATTTTGACCCGGGGAGTTCGAAAAACCACATTACAAGTGGCGCAAACGCTCGTAAGCATGACCAAAATGCGTTTGAATTATTTCAACTTTAAACGCCCATAAATCCGAAAATATGATACTTACGTGAAATCTGCCTGCGCCAATCGCTTTATCTCGGCAAATTACATAAGGAACAGTGAAAAAAGTGCTCGATTTCGAACTTTTAACTTTTGGGGTAAAAAAGTAGCAAAGGGGTTAACCTTCTGTTTTTTTCAAAAATCGCAAATAATTAAATGGTCTTTTTATCACTCTACCCGACGTATTTTGACCCGGGGAGTTCGAAAAACCACATTACAAGTGGCGCAAACGCTCGTAAGCATGACCAAAATGCGTTTGAATTATTTCAACTTTAAACGCCCATAAATCCTAAAATATGATACTTACGTGAAATCTGCCTGCGCCAATCGCTTTATCTCGGCAAATTACATAAGGAACAGTGAAAAAAGTGCTCGATTTCGAACTTTTAACTTTTGGGGTAAAAAAGTAGCAAAGGGGTTAACCTTCTGTTTTTTTCAAAAATCGCAAATAATTAAATGGTCTTTTTATCACTCTACCCGACGTATTTTGACCCGGGGAGTTCGAAAAACCACATTACAAGTGGCGCAAACGCTCGTAAGCATGACCAAAATGCGTTTGAATTATTTCAACTTTAAACGCCCATAAATCCTAAAATATGATACTTACGTGAAATCTGCCTGCGCCAATCGCTTTATCTCGGCAAATTACATAAGGAACAGTGAAAAAAGTGCTCGATTTCGAACTTTTAACTTTTGGGGTAAAAAAGTAGCAAAGGGGTTAACCTTCTGTTTTTTTCAAAAATCGCAAATAATTAAATGGTCTTTTTATCACTCTACCCGACGTATTTTGACCCGGGGAGTTCGAAAAACCACATTACAAGTGGCGCAAACGCTCGTAAGCATGACCAAAATGCGTTTGAATTATTTCAACTTTAAACGCCCATAAATCCTAAAATATGATACTTACGTGAAATCTGCCTGCGCCAATCGCTTTATCTCGGCAAATTACATAAGGAACAGTGAAAAAAGTGCTCGATTTCGAACTTTTAACTTTTGGGGTAAAAAAGTAGCAAAGGGGTTAACCTTCTGTTTTTTTCAAAAATCTCAAATAATTAAATGGTCTTTTTATCACTCTACCCGACGTATGTTGACCCGGGGAGTTCGAAAAACCACATTACAAGTGGCGCAAACGCTCGTAAGCATGACCAAAATGCGTTTGAATTATTTCAACTTTAAACGCCCATAAATCCTAAAATATGATACTTACGTGAAATCTGCCTGCGCCAATCGCTTTATCTCGGCAAATTACATAAGGAACAGTGAAAAAAGTGCTCGATTTCGAACTTTTAACTTTTGGGGTAAAAAAGTAGCAAAGGGGTTAACCTTCTGTTTTTTTCAAAAATCGCAAATAATTAAATGGTCTTTTTATCACTCTACCCGACGTATTTTGACCCGGGGAGTTCGAAAAACCACATTACAAGTGGCGCAAACGCTCGTAAGCATGACCAAAATGCGTTTGAATTATTTCAACTTTAAACGCCCATAAATCCTAAAATATGATACTTACGTGAAATCTGCCTGCGCCAATCGCTTTATCTCGGCAAATTACATAAGGAACAGTGAAAAAAGTGCTCGATTTCGAACTTTTAACTTTTGGGGTAAAAAAGTAGCAAAGGGGTTAACCTTCTGTTTTTTTCAAAAATCGCAAATAATTAAATGGTCTTTTTATCACTCTACCCGACGTATTTTGACCCGGGGAGTTCGAAAAACCACATTACAAGTGGCGCAAACGCTCGTAAGCATGACCAAAATGCGTTTGAATTATTTCAACTTTAAACGCCCATAAATCCTAAAATATGATACTTACGTGAAATCTGCCTGCGCCAATCGCTTTATCTCGGCAAATTACATAAGGAACAGTGAAAAAAGTGCTCGATTTCGAACTTTTAACTTTTGGGGTAAAAAAGTAGCAAAGGGGTTAACCTTCTGTTTTTTTCAAAAATCGCAAATAATTAAATGGTCTTTTTATCACTCTACCCGACGTATTTTGACCCGGGGAGTTCGAAAAACCACATTACAAGTGGCGCAAACGCTCGTAAGCATGACCAAAATGCGTTTGAATTATTTCAACTTTAAACGCCCATAAATCCGAAAATATGATACTTACGTGAAATCTGCCTGCGCCAATCGCTTTATCTCGGCAAATTACATAAGGAACAGTGAAAAAAGTGCTCGATTTCGAACTTTTAACTTTTGGGGTAAAAAAGTAGCAAAGGGGTTAACCTTCTGTTTTTTTCAAAAATCGCAAATAATTAAATGGTCTTTTTATCACTCTACCCGACGTATTTTGACCCGGGGAGTTCGAAAAACCACATTACAAGTGGCGCAAACGCTCGTAAGCATGACCAAAATGCGTTTGAATTATTTCAACTTTAAACGCCCATAAATCCTAAAATATGATACTTACGTGAAATCTGCCTGCGCCAATCGCTTTATCTCGGCAAATTACATAAGGAACAGTGAAAAAAGTGCTCGATTTCGAACTTTTAACTTTTGGGGTAAAAAAGTAGCAAAGGGGTTAACCTTCTGTTTTTTTCAAAAATCGCAAATAATTAAATGGTCTTTTTATCACTCTACCCGACGTATTTTGACCCGGGGAGTTCGAAAAACCACATTACAAGTGGCGCAAACGCTCGTAAGCATGACCAAAATGCGTTTGAATTATTTCAACTTTAAACGCCCATAAATCCTAAAATATGATACTTACGTGAAATCTGCCTGCGCCAATCGCTTTATCTCGGCAAATTACATAAGGAACAGTGAAAAAAGTGCTCGATTTCGAACTTTTAACTTTTGGGGTAAAAAAGTAGCAAAGGGGTTAACCTTCTGTTTTTTTCAAAAATCGCAAATAATTAAATGGTCTTTTTATCACTCTACCCGACGTATTTTGACCCGGGGAGTTCGAAAAACCACATTACAAGTGGCGCAAACGCTCGTAAGCATGACCAAAATGCGTTTGAATTATTTCAACTTTAAACGCCCATAAATCCTAAAATATGATACTTACGTGAAATCTGCCTGCGCCAATCGCTTTATCTCGGCAAATTACATAAGGAACAGTGAAAAAAGTGCTCGATTTCGAACTTTTAACTTTTGGGGTAAAAAAGTAGCAAAGGGGTTAACCTTCTGTTTTTTTCAAAAATCGCAAATAATTAAATGGTCTTTTTATCACTCTACCCGACGTATTTTGACCCGG
Source organism: Cantharis lateralis (assembly GCA_963170105.1). NCBI lineage: Eukaryota > Metazoa > Arthropoda > Insecta > Coleoptera > Cantharidae > Cantharis > Cantharis lateralis. The sequence continues at coordinate 45,468 of CAUJGK010000036.1, forward strand.
GGAGTTCGAAAAACCACATTACAAGTGGCGCAAACGCTCGTAAGCATGACCAAAATGCGTTTGAATTATTTCAACTTTAAACGCCCATAAATCCGAAAATATGATACTTACGTGAAATCTGCCTGCGCCAATCGCTTTATCTCGGCAAATTACATAAGGAACAGTGAAAAAAGTGCTCGATTTCGAACTTTTAACTTTTGGGGTAAAAAAGTAGCAAAGGGGTTAACCTTCTGTTTTTTTCAAAAATCTCAAATAATTAAATGGTCTTTTTATCACTCTACCCGACGTATTTTGACCCGGGGAGTTCGAAAAACCACATTACAAGTGGCGCAAACGCTCGTAAGCATGACCAAAATGCGTTTGAATTATTTCAACTTTAAACGCCCATAAATCCTAAAATATGATACTTACGTGAAATCTGCCTGCGCCAATCGCTTTATCTCGGCAAATTACATAAGGAACAGTGAAAAAAGTGCTCGATTTCGAACTTTTAACTTTTGGGGTAAAAAAGTAGCAAAGGGGTTAACCTTCTGTTTTTTTCAAAAATCGCAAATAATTAAATGGTCTTTTTATCACTCTACCCGACGTATTTTGACCCGGGGAGTTCGAAAAACCACATTACAAGTGGCGCAAACGCTCGTAAGCATGACCAAAATGCGTTTGAATTATTTCAACTTTAAACGCCCATAAATCCTAAAATATGATACTTACGTGAAATCTGCCTGCGCCAATCGCTTTATCTCGGCAAATTACATAAGGAACAGTGAAAAAAGTGCTCGATTTCGAACTTTTAACTTTTGGAGTAAAAAAGTAGCAAAGGGGTTAACCTTCTGTTTTTTTCAAAAATCGCAAATAATTAAATGGTCTTTTTATCACTCTACCCGACGTATTTTGACCCGGGGAGTTCGAAAAACCACATTACAAGTGGCGCAAACGCTCGTAAGCATGACCAAAATGCGTTTGAATTATTTCAACTTTAAACGCCCATAAATCCTAAAATATGATACTTACGTGAAATCTGCCTGCGCCAATCGCTTTATCTCGGCAAATTACATAAGGAACAGTGAAAAAAGTGCTCGATTTCGAACTTTTAACTTTTGGGGTAAAAAAGTAGGAAAGGGGTTAACCTTCTGTTTTTTTCAAAAATCGCAAATAATTAAATGGTCTTTTTATCACTCTACCCGACGTATTTTGACCCGGGGAGTTCGAAAAACCACATTACAAGTGGCGCAAACGCTCGTAAGCATCAAGAATGCGTTTGAATTATTTCAACTTTAAACGCCCATAAATCCTAAAATATGATACTTACGTGAAATCTGCCTGCGCCAATCGCTTTATCTCGGCAAATTACATAAGGAACAGTGAAAAAAGTGCTCGATTTCGAACTTTTAACTTTTGGGGTAAAAAAGTAGCAAAGGGGTTAACCTTCTGTTTTTTTCAAAAATCGCAAATAATTAAATGGTCTTTTTATCACTCTACCCGACGTATTTTGACCCGGGGAGTTCGAAAAACCACATTACAAGTGGCGCAAACGCTCGTAAGCATGACCAAAATGCGTTTGAATTATTTCAACTTTAAACGCCCATAAATCCTAAAATATGATACTTACGTGAAATCTGCCTGCGCCAATCGCTTTATCTCGGCAAATTACATAAGGAACAGTGAAAAAAGTGCTCGATTTCGAACTTTTAACTTTTGGGGTAAAAAAGTAGCAAAGGGTTAACCTTCTGTTTTTTTCAAAAAATCGCAAATAATTAAATGGTCTTTTTATCACTCTACCCGACGTATTTTGACCCGGGGAGTTCGAAAAACCACATTACAAGTGGCGCAAACGCTCGTAAGCATGACCAAAATGCGTTTGAATTATTTCAACTTTAAACGCCCATAAATCCTAAAATATGATACTTACGTGAAATCTGCCTGCGCCAATCGCTTTATCTCGGCAAATTACATAAGGAACAGTGAAAAAAGTGCTCGATTTCGAACTTTTAACTTTTGGGGTAAAAAAGTAGCAAAGGGGTTAACCTTCTGTTTTTTTCAAAAATCGCAAATAATTAAATGGTCTTTTTATCACTCTACCCGACGTATTTTGACCCGGGGAGTTCGAAAAACCACATTACAAGTGGCGCAAACGCTCGTAAGCATGACCAAAATGCGTTTGAATTATTTCAACTTTAAACGCCCATAAATCCTAAAATATGATACTTACGTGAAATCTGCCTGCGCCAATCGCTTTATCTCGGCAAATTACATAAGGAACAGTGAAAAAAGTGCTCGATTTCGAACTTTTAACTTTTGGGGTAAAAAAGTAGCAAAGGGTTAACCTTCTGTTTTTTTCAAAAATCGCAAATAATTAAATGGTCTTTTTATCACTCTACCCGACGTATTTTGACCCGGGGAGTTCGAAAAACCACATTACAAGTGGCGCAAACGCTCGTAAGCATGACCAAAATGCGTTTGAATTATTTCAACTTTAAAACGCCCATAAATCCTAAAATATGATACTTACGTGAAATCTGCCTGCGCCAATCGCTTTATCTCGGCAAATTACATAAGGAACAGTGAAAAAAGTGCTCGATTTCGACCTTTTAACTTTTGGGGTAAAAAGTAGCAAAGGGGTTAACCTTCTGTTTTTTTTCAAAAATCGCAAATAATTAAATGGTCTTTTTATCACTCTACCCGACGTATTTTGACCCGGGGAGTTCGAAAAACCACATTACAAGTGGCGCAAACGCTCGTAAGCATGACCAAAATGCGTTTGAATTATTTCAACTTTAAAACGCCCATAAATCCTAAAATATGATACTTACGTGAAATCTGCCTGCGCCAATCGCTTTATCTCGGCAAATTACATAAGGAACAGTGAAAAAAGTGCTCGATTTCGAACTTTTAACTTTTGGGGTAAAAAAGTAGCAAAGGGGTTAACCTTCTGTTTTTTTCAAAAATCGCAAATAATTAAATGGTCTTTTTATCACCTCTACCCGACGTATTTTGACCCGGGGAGTTCGAAAAACCACATTACAAGTGGCGCAAACGCTCGTAAGCATGACCAAAATGCGTTTGAATTATTTCAACTTTAAACGCCCATAAATCCTAAAATATGATACTTACGTGAAATCTGCCTGCGCCAATCGCTTTATCTCGGCAAATTACATAAGGAACAGTGAAAAAAGTGCTCGATTTCGAACTTTTAACTTTTGGGGTAAAAAAGTAGCAAAGGGGTTAACCTTCTGTTTTTTTCAAAAATCGCAAATAATTAAATGGTCTTTTTATCACTCTACCCGACGTATTTTGACCCGGGGAGTTCGAAAAACCACATTACAAGTGGCGCAAACGCTCGTAAGCATGACCAAAATGCGTTTGAATTATTTCAACTTTAAACGCCCATAAATCCTAAAATATGATACTTACGTGAAATCTGCCTGCGCCAATCGCTTTATCTCGGCAAATTACATAAGGAACAGTGAAAAAAGTGCTCGATTTCGAACTTTTAACTTTTGGGGTAAAAAAGTAGCAAAGGGGTTAACCTTCTGTTTTTTTCAAAAATCGCAAATAATTAAATGGTCTTTTTATCACTCTACCCGACGTATTTTGACCCGGGGAGTTCGAAAAACCACATTACAAGTGGCGCAAACGCTCGTAAGCATGACCAAAATGCGTTTGAATTATTTCAACTTTAAACGCCCATAAATCCTAAAATATGATACTTACGTGAAATCTGCCTGCGCCAATCGCTTTATCTCGGCAAATTACATAAGGAACAGTGAAAAAAAGTGCTCGATTTCGAACTTTTAACTTTTGGGGTAAAAAAGTAGCAAAGGGGTTAACCTTCTGTTTTTTTCAAAAATCGCAAATAATTAAATGGTCTTTTTATCACTCTACCCGACGTATTTTGACCCGGGGAGTTCGAAAAACCACATTACAAGTGGCGCAAACGCTCGTAAGCATGACCAAAATGCGTTTGAATTATTTCAACTTTAAACGCCCATAAATCCTAAAATATGATACTTACGTGAAATCTGCCTGCGCCAATCGCTTTATCTCGGCAAATTACATAAGGAACAGTGAAAAAAGTGCTCGATTTCGAACTTTTAACTTTTGGGGTAAAAAAGTAGCAAAGGGGTTAACCTTCTGTTTTTTTCAAAAATCGCAAATAATTAAATGGTCTTTTTATCACTCTACCCGACGTATTTTGACCCGGGGAGTTCGAAAAACCACATTACAAGTGGCGCAAACGCTCGTAAGCATGACCAAAATGCGTTTGAATTATTTCAACTTTAAACGCCCATAAATCCTAAAATATGATACTTACGTGAAATCTGCCTGCGCCAATCGCTTTATCTCGGCAAATTACATAAGGAACAGTGAAAAAAGTGCTCGATTTCGAACTTTTAACTTTTGGGGTAAAAAAGTAGCAAAGGGGTTAACCTTCTGTTTTTTACAAAAATCGCAAATAATTAAATGGTCTTTTTATCACTCTACCCGACGTATTTTGACCCGGGGAGTTCGAAAAACCACATTACAAGTGGCGCAAACGCTCGTAAGCATGACCAAAATGCGTTTGAATTATTTCAACTTTAAACGCCCATAAATCCTAAAATATGATACTTACGTGAAATCTGCCTGCGCCAATCGCTTTATCTCGGCAAATTACATAAGGAACAGTGAAAAAAGTGCTCGATTTCGAACTTTTAACTTTTGGGGTAAAAAAGTAGCAAAGGGGTTAACCTTCTGTTTTTTTCAAAAATCGCAAATAATGAAATGGTCTTTTTATCACTCTACCCGACGTATTTTGACCCGGGGAGTTCGAAAAACCACATTACAAGTGGCGCAAACGCTCGTAAGCATGACCAAAATGCGTTTGAATTATTTCAACTTTAAACGCCCATAAATCCTAAAATATGATACTTACGTGAAATCTGCCTGCGCCAATCGCTTTATCTCGGCAAATTACATAAGGAACAGTGAAAAAAGTGCTCGATTTCGAACTTTTAACTTTTGGGGTAAAAAAGTAGCAAAGGGGTTAACCTTCTGTTTTTTTCAAAAATCGCAAATAATTAAATGGTCTTTTTATCACTCTACCCGACGTATTTTGACCCGGGGAGTTCGAAAAACCACATTACAAGTGGCGCAAACGCTCGTAAGCATGACCAAAATGCGTTTGAATTATTTCAACTTTAAACGCCCATAAATCCTAAAATATGATACTTACGTGAAATCTGCCTGCGCCAATCGCTTTATCTCGGCAAATTACATAAGGAACAGTGAAAAAAGTGCTCGATTTCGAACTTTTAACTTTTGGGGTAAAAAAGTAGCAAAGGGGTTAACCTTCTGTTTTTTTCAAAAATCGCAAATAATTAAATGGTCTTTTTATCACTCTACCCGACGTATTTTGACCCGGGGAGTTCGAAAAACCACATTACAAGTGGCGCAAACGCTCGTAAGCATGACCAAAATGCGTTTGAATTATTTCAACTTTAAACGCCCATAAATCCTAAAATATGATACTTACGTGAAATCTGCCTGCGCCAATCGCTTTATCTCGGCAAATTACATAAGGAACAGTGAAAAAAGTGCTCGATTTCGAACTTTTAACTTTTGGGGTAAAAAAGTAGCAAAGGGGTTAACCTTCTGTTTTTTTCAAAAATCGCAAATAATTAAATGGTCTTTTTATCACTCTACCCGACGTATTTTGACCCGGGGAGTTCGAAAAACCACATTACAAGTGGCGCAAACGCTCGTAAGCATGACCAAAATGCGTTTGAATTATTTCAACTTTAAACGCCCATAAATCCTAAAATATGATACTTACGTGAAATCTGCCTGCGCCAATCGCTTTATCTCGGCAAATTACATAAGGAACAGTGAAAAAAGTGCTCGATTTCGAACTTTTAACTTTTGGGGTAAAAAAGTAGCAAAGGGGTTAACCTTCTGTTTTTTTCAAAAATCGCAAATAATTAAATGGTCTTTTTATCACTCTACCCGACGTATTTTGACCCGGGGAGTTCGAAAAACCACATTACAAGTGGCGCAAACGCTCGTAAGCATGACCAAAATGCGTTTGAATTATTTCAACTTTAAACGCCCATAAATCCTAAAATATGATACTTACGTGAAATCTGCCTGCGCCAATCGCTTTATCTCGGCAAATTACATAAGGAACAGTGAAAAAAGTGCTCGATTTCGAACTTTTAACTTTTGGGGTAAAAAAGTAGCAAAGGGGTTAACCTTCTGTTTTTTTCAAAAATCGCAAATAATTAAATGGTCTTTTTATCACTCTACCCGACGTATTTTGACCCGGGGAGTTCGAAAAACCACATTACAAGTGGCGCAAACGCTCGTAAGCATGACCAAAATGCGTTTGAATTATTTCAACTTTAAACGCCCATAAATCCTAAAATATGATACTTACGTGAAATCTGCCTGCGCCAATCGCTTTATCTCGGCAAATTACATAAGGAACAGTGAAAAAAGTGCTCGATTTCGAACTTTTAACTTTTGGGGTAAAAAAGTAGCAAAGGGGTTAACCTTCTGTTTTTTTCAAAAATCGCAAATAATTAAATGGTCTTTTTATCACTCTACCCGACGTATTTTGACCCGGGGAGTTCGAAAAACCACATTACAAGTGGCGCAAACGCTCGTAAGCATGACCAAAATGCGTTTGAATTATTTCAACTTTAAACGCCCATAAATCCTAAAATATGATACTTACGTGAAATCTGCCTGCGCCAATCGCTTTATCTCGGCAAATTACATAAGGAACAGTGAAAAAAGTGCTCGATTTCGAACTTTTAACTTTTGGGCTAAAAAAGTAGCAAAGGGGTTAACCTTCTGTTTTTTTCAAAAATCGCAAATAATTAAATGGTCTTTTTATCACTCTACCCGACGTATTTTGACCCGGGGAGTTCGAAAAACCACATTACAAGTGGCGCAAACGCTCGTAAGCATGACCAAAATGCGTTTGAATTATTTCAACTTTAAACGCCCATAAATCCTAAAATATGATACTTACGTGAAATCTGCCTGCGCCAATCGCTTTATCTCGGCAAATTACATAAGGAACAGTGAAAAAAGTGCTCGATTTCGAACTTTTAACTTTTGGGGTAAAAAAGTAGCAAAGGGGTTAACCTTCTGTTTTTTTCAAAAATCGCAAATAATTAAATGGTCTTTTTATCACTCTACCCGACGTATTTTGACCCGGGGAGTTCGAAAAACCACATTACAAGTGGCGCAAACGCTCGTAAGCATGACCAAAATGCGTTTGAATTATTTCAACTTTAAACGCCCATAAATCCTAAAATATGATACTTACGTGAAATCTGCCTGCGCCAATCGCTTTATCTCGGCAAATTACATAAGGAACAGTGAAAAAAGTGCTCGATTTCGAACTTTTAACTTTTGGGGTAAAAAAGTAGCAAAGGGGTTAACCTTCTGTTTTTTTCAAAAATCGCAAATAATTAAATGGTCTTTTTATCACTCTACCCGACGTATTTTGACCCGGGGAGTTCGAAAAACCACATTACAAGTGGCGCAAACGCTCGTAAGCATGACCAAAATGCGTTTGAATTATTTCAACTTTAAACGCCCATAAATCCTAAAATATGATACTTACGTGAAATCTGCCTGCGCCAATCGCTTTATCTCGGCAAATTACATAAGGAACAGTGAAAAAAGTGCTCGATTTCGAACTTTTAACTTTTGGGGTAAAAAAGTAGCAAAGGGGTTAACCTTCTGTTTTTTTCAAAAATCGCAAATAATTAAATGGTCTTTTTATCACTCTACCCGACGTATTTTGACCCGGGGAGTTCGAAAAACCACATTACAAGTGGCGCAAACGCTCGTAAGCATGACCAAAATGCGTTTGAATTATTTCAACTTTAAACGCCCATAAATCCTAAAATATGATACTTACGTGAAATCTGCCTGCGCCAATCGCTTTATCTCGGCAAATTACATAAGGAACAGTGAAAAAAGTGCTCGATTTCGAACTTTTAACTTTTGGGGTAAAAAAGTAGCAAAGGGGTTAACCTTCTGTTTTTTTCAAAAATCGCAAATAATTAAATGGTCTTTTTATCACTCTACCCGACGTATTTTGACCCGGGGAGTTCGAAAAACCACATTACAAGTGGCGCAAACGCTCGTAAGCATGACCAAAATGCGTTTGAATTATTTCAACTTTAAACGCCCATAAATCCTAAAATATGATACTTACGTGAAATCTGCCTGCGCCAATCGCTTTATCTCGGCAAATTACATAAGGAACAGTGAAAAAAGTGCTCGATTTCGAACTTTTAACTTTTGGGGTAAAAAAGTAGCAAAGGGGTTAACCTTCTGTTTTTTTCAAAAATCGCAAATAATTAAATGGTCTTTTTATCACTCTACCCGACGTATTTTGACCCGGGGAGTTCGAAAAACCACATTACAAGTGGCGCAAACGCTCGTAAGCATGACCAAAATGCGTTTGAATTATTTCAACTTTAAACGCCCATAAATCCTAAAATATGATACTTACGTGAAATCTGCCTGCGCCAATCGCTTTATCTCGGCAAATTACATAAGGAACAGTGAAAAAAGTGCTCGATTTCGAACTTTTAACTTTTGGGGTAAAAAAGTAGCAAAGGGGTTAACCTTCTGTTTTTTTCAAAAATCGCAAATAATTAAATGGTCTTTTTATCACTCTACCCGACGTATTTTGACCCGGGGAGTTCGAAAAACCACATTACAAGTGGCGCAAACGCTCGTAAGCATGACCAAAATGCGTTTGAATTATTTCAACTTTAAACGCCCATAAATCCTAAAATATGATACTTACGTGAAATCTGCCTGCGCCAATCGCTTTATCTCGGCAAATTACATAAGGAACAGTGAAAAAAGTGCTCGATTTCGAACTTTTAACTTTTGGGGTAAAAAAGTAGCAAAGGGGTTAACCTTCTGTTTTTTTCAAAAATCGCAAATAATTAAATGGTCTTTTTATCACTCTACCCGACGTATTTTGACCCGGGGAGTTCGAAAAACCACATTACAAGTGGCGCAAACGCTCGTAAGCATGACCAAAATGCGTTTGAATTATTTCAACTTTAAACGCCCATAAATCCTAAAATATGATACTTACGTGAAATCTGCCTGCGCCAATCGCTTTATCTCGGCAAATTACATAAGGAACAGTGAAAAAAGTGCTCGATTTCGAACTTTTAACTTTTGGGGTAAAAAAGTAGCAAAGGGGTTAACCTTCTGTTTTTTTCAAAAATCGCAAATAATTAAATGGTCTTTTTATCACTCTACCCGACGTATTTTGACCCGGGGAGTTCGAAAAACCACATTACAAGTGGCGCAAACGCTCGTAAGCATGACCAAAATGCGTTTGAATTATTTCAACTTTAAACGCCCATAAATCCTAAAATATGATACTTACGTGAAATCTGCCTGCGCCAATCGCTTTATCTCGGCAAATTACATAAGGAACAGTGAAAAAAGTGCTCGATTTCGAACTTTTAACTTTTGGGGTAAAAAAGTAGCAAAGGGGTTAACCTTCTGTTTTTTTCAAAAATCGCAAATAATTAAATGGTCTTTTTATCACTCTACCCGACGTATTTTGACCCGGGGAGTTCGAAAAACCACATTACAAGTGGCGCAAACGCTCGTAAGCATGACCAAAATGCGTTTGAATTATTTCAACTTTAAACGCCCATAAATCCTAAAATATGATACTTACGTGAAATCTGCCTGCGCCAATCGCTTTATCTCGGCAAATTACATAAGGAACAGTGAAAAAAGTGCTCGATTTCGAACTTTTAACTTTTGGGGTAAAAAAGTAGCAAAGGGGTTAACCTTCTGTTTTTTTCAAAAATCGCAAATAATTAAATGGTCTTTTTATCACTCTACCCGACGTATTTTGACCCGGGGAGTTCGAAAAACCACATTACAAGTGGCGCAAACGCTCGTAAGCATGACCAAAATGCGTTTGAATTATTTCAACTTTAAACGCCCATAAATCCTAAAATATGATACTTACGTGAAATCTGCCTGCGCCAATCGCTTTATCTCGGCAAATTACATAAGGAACAGTGAAAAAAGTGCTCGATTTCGAACTTTTAACTTTTGGGGTAAAAAAGTAGCAAAGGGGTTAACCTTCTGTTTTTTTCAAAAATCGCAAATAATTAAATGGTCTTTTTATCACTCTACCCGACGTATTTTGACCCGGGGAGTTCGAAAAACCACATTACAAGTGGCGCAAACGCTCGTAAGCATGACCAAAATGCGTTTGAATTATTTCAACTTTAAACGCCCATAAATCCTAAAATATGATACTTACGTGAAATCTGCCTGCG
>CAUJGK010000037.1:0-58000 GCA_963170105.1 Cantharis lateralis
TAGCGTAATTTGGGCTGGAAAATCGAATGCCGTGCACAGATTTCACGTAAGTATGATAATTTAGATTTTATTCGGCTTTTAAGTTAAGAAAAGCAACTTTGTTATTTTCCTATTTTCTCGCGCATTTCGGCATTTTCGGCGAGTGCAATTGCGTTTTTCGCACTCTACGCATCGGGATACGTCGTCCTATGGAAAATAGAGACAATTTAAATTTTTTAGGATTTTTTTTAAAAACGCAAATAAACGCGCGCAATCGTGTTTTTCGTACTCTACGCATCGGAAAACGTCGATTTATGCAATAAAAAGACCATCTAAATTTTTTGAGATTTTTGAAAAAAATCAAAGGGGTTAACCTTAGATTTTTTTTACCCCAAAAAATGAAAGTTGGAAATCGATAGTTTTTTCGGGTGTTTCTAGCGTAATTTGGGCTGGAAAATCGAATGCCGTGCACAGATTTCACGTAAGTATGATAATTTAGATTTTATTCGGCTTTTAAGTTAAGAAAAGCAACTTTGTTATTTTCCTATTTTCTCGCGCATTTCGGCATTTTCGGCGAGTGCAATTGCGTTTTTCGCACTCTACGCATCGGGATACGTCGTCCTATGGAAAATAGAGACAATTTAAATTTTTTAGGATTTTTTTTAAAAACGCAAATAAACGCGCGCAATCGTGTTTTTCGTACTCTACGCATCGGAAAACGTCGATTTATGCAATAAAAAGACCATCTAAATTTTTTGAGATTTTTGAAAAAAATCAAAGGGGTTAACCTTAGATTTTTTTTAGCCCAAAAAATGAAAGTTGGAAATCGATAGTTTTTTCGGGTGTTTCTAGCGTAATTTGGGCTGGAAAATCGAATGCCGTGCACAGATTTCACGTAAGTATGATAATTTAGATTTTATTCGGCTTTTAAGTTAAGAAAAGCAACTTTGTTATTTTCCTATTTTCTCGCGCATTTCGGCATTTTCGGCGAGTGCAATTGCGTTTTTCGCACTCTACGCATCGGGATACGTCGTCCTATGGAAAATAGAGACAATTTAAATTTTTTAGGATTTTTTTTAAAAACGCAAATAAACGCGCGCAATCGTGTTTTTCGTACTCTACGCATCGGAAAACGTCGATTTATGCAATAAAAAGACCATCTAAATTTTTTGAGATTTTTGAAAAAAATCAAAGGGGTTAACCTTAGATTTTTTTTACCCCAAAAAATGAAAGTTGGAAATCGATAGTTTTTTCGGGTGTTTCTAGCGTAATTTGGGCTGGAAAATCGAATGCCGTGCACAGATTTCACGTAAGTATGATAATTTAGATTTTATTCGGCTTTTAAGTTAAGAAAAGCAACTTTGTTATTTTCCTATTTTCTCGCGCATTTCGGCATTTTCGGCGAGTGCAATTGCGTTTTTCGCACTCTACGCATCGGGATACGTCGTCCTATGGAAAATAGAGACAATTTAAATTTTTTAGGATTTTTTTTAAAAACGCAAATAAACGCGCGCAATCGTGTTTTTCGTACTCTACGCATCGGAAAACGTCGATTTATGCAATAAAAAGACCATCTAAATTTTTTGAGATTTTTGAAAAAAATCAAAGGGGTTAACCTTAGATTTTTTTTACCCCAAAAAATGAAAGTTGGAAATCGATAGTTTTTTCGGGTGTTTCTAGCGTAATTTGGGCTGGAAAATCGAATGCCGTGCACAGATTTCACGTAAGTATGATAATTTAGATTTAATTCGGCTTTTAAGTTAAGAAAAGCAACTTTGTTATTTTCCTATTTTCTCGCGCATTTCGGCATTTTCGGCGAGTGCAATTGCGTTTTTCGCACTCTACGCATCGGGATACGTCGTCCTATGGAAAATAGAGACAATTTAAATTTTTTAGGATTTTTTTTAAAAACGCAAATAAACGCGCGCAATCGTGTTTTTCGTACTCTACGCATCGGAAAACGTCGATTTATGCAATAAAAAGACCATCTAAATTTTTTGAGATTTTTGAAAAAAATCAAAGGGGTTAACCTTAGATTTTTTTTAGCCCAAAAAATGAAAGTTGGAAATCGATAGTTTTTTCGGGTGTTTCTAGCGTAATTTGGGCTGGAAAATCGAATGCCGTGCACAGATTTCACGTAAGTATGATAATTTAGATTTTATTCGGCTTTTAAGTTAAGAAAAGCAACTTTGTTATTTTCCTATTTTCTCGCGCATTTCGGCATTTTCGGCGAGTGCAATTGCGTTTTTCGCACTCTACGCATCGGGATACGTCGTCCTATGGAAAATAGAGACAATTTAAATTTTTTAGGATTTTTTTTAAAAACGCAAATAAACGCGCGCAATCGTGTTTTTCGTACTCTACGCATCGGAAAACGTCGATTTATGCAATAAAAAGACCATCTAAATTTTTTGAGATTTTTGAAAAAAATCAAAGGGGTTAACCTTAGATTTTTTTTAGCCCAAAAAATGAAAGTTGGAAATCGATAGTTTTTTCGGGTGTTTCTAGCGTAATTTGGGCTGGAAAATCGAATGCCGTGCACAGATTTCACGTAAGTATGATAATTTAGATTTTATTCGGCTTTTAAGTTAAGAAAAGCAACTTTGTTATTTTCCTATTTTCTCGCGCATTTCGGCATTTTCGGCGAGTGCAATTGCGTTTTTCGCACTCTACGCATCGGGATACGTCGTCCTATGGAAAATAGAGACAATTTAAATTTTTTAGGATTTTTTTTAAAAACGCAAATAAACGCGCGCAATCGTGTTTTTCGTACTCTACGCATCGGAAAACGTCGATTTATGCAATAAAAAGACCATCTAAATTTTTTGAGATTTTTGAAAAAAATCAAAGGGGTTAACCTTAGATTTTTTTTAGCCCAAAAAATGAAAGTTGGAAATCGATAGTTTTTTCGGGTGTTTCTAGCGTAATTTGGGCTGGAAAATCGAATGCCGTGCACAGATTTCACGTAAGTATGATAATTTAGATTTTATTCGGCTTTTAAGTTAAGAAAAGCAACTTTGTTATTTTCCTATTTTCTCGCGCATTTCGGCATTTTCGGCGAGTGCAATTGCGTTTTTCGCACTCTACGCATCGGGATACGTCGTCCTATGGAAAATAGAGACAATTTAAATTTTTTAGGATTTTTTTTAAAAACGCAAATAAACGCGCGCAATCGTGTTTTTCGTACTCTACGCATCGGAAAACCTCGATTTATGCAATAAAAAGACCATCTAAATTTTTTGAGATTTTTGAAAAAAATCAAAGGGGTTAACCTTAGATTTTTTTTAGCCCAAAAAATGAAAGTTGGAAATCGATAGTTTTTTCGGGTGTTTCTAGCGTAATTTGGGCTGGAAAATCGAATGCCGTGCACAGATTTCACGTAAGTATGATAATTTAGATTTTATTCGGCTTTTAAGTTAAGAAAAGCAACTTTGTTATTTTCCTATTTTCTCGCGCATTTCGGCATTTTCGGCGAGTGCAATTGCGTTTTTCGCACTCTACGCATCGGGATACGTCGTCCTATGGAAAATAGAGACAATTTAAATTTTTTAGGATTTTTTTTAAAAACGCAAATAAACGCGCGCAATCGTGTTTTTCGTACTCTACGCATCGGAAAACGTCGATTTATGCAATAAAAAGACCATCTAAATTTTTTGAGATAGGGGTTAACCTTAGATTTTTTTTAGCCCAAAAAATGAAAGTTGGAAATCGATAGTTTTTTCGGGTGTTTCTAGCGTAATTTGGGCTGGAAAATCGAATGCCGTGCACAGATTTCACGTAAGTATGATAATTTAGATTTTATTCGGCTTTTAAGTTAAGAAAAGCAACTTTGTTATTTTCCTATTTTCTCGCGCATTTCGGCATTTTCGGCGAGTGCAATTGCGTTTTTCGCACTCTACGCATCGGGATACGTCGTCCTATGGAAAATAGAGACAATTTAAATTTTTTAGGATTTTTTTTAAAAACGCAAATAAACGCGCGCAATCGTGTTTTTCGTACTCTACGCATCGGAAAACGTCGATTTATGCAATAAAAAGACCATCTAAATTTTTTGAGATTTTTGAAAAAAATCAAAGGGGTTAACCTTAGATTTTTTTTAGCCCAAAAAATGAAAGTTGGAAATCGATAGTTTTTTCGGGTGTTTCTAGCGTAATTTGGGCTGGAAAATCGAATGCCGTGCACAGATTTCACGTAAGTATGATAATTTAGATTTTATTCGGCTTTTAAGTTAAGAAAAGCAACTTTGTTATTTTCCTATTTTCTCGCGCATTTCGGCATTTTCGGCGAGTGCAATTGCGTTTTTCGCACTCTACGCATCGGGATACGTCGTCCTATGGAAAATAGAGACAATTTAAATTTTTTAGGATTTTTTTTAAAAACGCAAATAAACGCGCGCAATCGTGTTTTTCGTACTCTACGCATCGGAAAACGTCGATTTATGCAATAAAAAGACCATCTAAATTTTTTGAGATTTTTGAAAAAAATCAAAGGGGTTAACCTTAGATTTTTTTTAGCCCAAAAAATGAAAGTTGGAAATCGATAGTTTTTTCGGGTGTTTCTAGCGTAATTTGGGCTGGAAAATCGAATGCCGTGCACAGATTTCACGTAAGTATGATAATTTAGATTTTATTCGGCTTTTAAGTTAAGAAAAGCAACTTTGTTATTTTCCTATTTTCTCGCGCATTTCGGCATTTTCGGCGAGTGCAATTGCGTTTTTCGCACTCTACGCATCGGGATACGTCGTCCTATGGAAAATAGAGACAATTTAAATTTTTTAGGATTTTTTTTAAAAACGCAAATAAACGCGCGCAATCGTGTTTTTCGTACTCTACGCATCGGAAAACGTCGATTTATGCAATAAAAAGACCATCTAAATTTTTTGAGATTTTTGAAAAAAATCAAAGGGGTTAACCTTAGATTTTTTTTAGCCCAAAAAATGAAAGTTGGAAATCGATAGTTTTTTCGGGTGTTTCTAGCGTAATTTGGGCTGGAAAATCGAATGCCGTGCACAGATTTCACGTAAGTATGATAATTTAGATTTTATTCGGCTTTTAAGTTAAGAAAAGCAACTTTGTTATTTTCCTATTTTCTCGCGCATTTCGGCATTTTCGGCGAGTGCAATTGCGTTTTTCGCACTCTACGCATCGGGATACGTCGTCCTATGGAAAATAGAGACAATTTAAATTTTTTAGGATTTTTTTTAAAAACGCAAATAAACGCGCGCAATCGTGTTTTTCGTACTCTACGCATCGGAAAACGTCGATTTATGCAATAAAAAGACCATCTAAATTTTTTGAGATTTTTGAAAAAAATCAAAGGGGCTAACCTTAGATTTTTTTTAGCCCAAAAAATGAAAGTTGGAAATCGATAGTTTTTTCGGGTGTTTCTAGCGTAATTTGGGCTGGAAAATCGAATGCCGTGCACAGATTTCACGTAAGTATGATAATTTAGATTTTATTCGGCTTTTAAGTTAAGAAAAGCAACTTTGTTATTTTCCTATTTTCTCGCGCATTTCGGCATTTTCGGCGAGTGCAATTGCGTTTTTCGCACTCTACGCATCGGGATACGTCGTCCTATGGAAAATAGAGACAATTTAAATTTTTTAGGATTTTTTTTAAAAACACAAATAAACGCGCGCAATCGTGTTTTTCGTACTCTACGCATCGGAAAACGTCGATTTATGCAATAAAAAGACCATCTAAATTTTTTGAGATTTTTGAAAAAAATCAAAGGGGTTAACCTTAGATTTTTTTTAGCCCAAAAAATGAAAGTTGGAAATCGATAGTTTTTTCGGGTGTTTCTAGCGTAATTTGGGCTGGAAAATCGAATGCCGTGCACAGATTTCACGTAAGTATGATAATTTAGATTTTATTCGGCTTTTAAGTTAAGAAAAGCAACTTTGTTATTTTCCTATTTTCTCGCGCATTTCGGCATTTTCGGCGAGTGCAATTGCGTTTTTCGCACTCTACGCATCGGGATACGTCGTCCTATGGAAAATAGAGACAATTTAAATTTTTTAGGATTTTTTTTAAAAACGCAAATAAACGCGCGCAATCGTGTTTTTCGTACTCTACGCATCGGAAAACGTCGATTTATGCAATAAAAAGACCATCTAAATTTTTTGAGATTTTTGAAAAAAATCAAAGGGGTTAACCTTAGATTTTTTTTAGCCCAAAAAATGAAAGTTGGAAATCGATAGTTTTTTCGGGTGTTTCTAGCGTAATTTGGGCTGGAAAATCGAATGCCGTGCACAGATTTCACGTAAGTATGATAATTTAGATTTTATTCGGCTTTTAAGTTAAGAAAAGCAACTTTGTTATTTTCCTATTTTCTCGCGCATTTCGGCATTTTCGGCGAGTGCAATTGCGTTTTTCGCACTCTACGCATCGGGATACGTCGTCCTATGGAAAATAGAGACAATTTAAATTTTTTAGGATTTTTTTTAAAAACGCAAATAAACGCGCGCAATCGTGTTTTTCGTACTCTACGCATCGGAAAACGTCGATTTATGCAATAAAAAGACCATCTAAATTTTTTGAGATTTTTGAAAAAAATCAAAGGGGTTAACCTTAGATTTTTTTTAGCCCAAAAAATGAAAGTTGGAAATCGATAGTTTTTTCGGGTGTTTCTAGCGTAATTTGGGCTGGAAAATCGAATGCCGTGCACAGATTTCACGTAAGTATGATAATTTAGATTTTATTCGGCTTTTAAGTTAAGAAAAGCAACTTTGTTATTTTCCTATTTTCTCGCGCATTTCGGCATTTTCGGCGAGTGCAATTGCGTTTTTCGCACTCTACGCATCGGGATACGTCGTCCTATGGAAAATAGAGACAATTTAAATTTTTTAGGATTTTTTTTAAAAACGCAAATAAACGCGCGCAATCGTGTTTTTCGTACTCTACGCATCGGAAAACGTCGATTTATGCAATAAAAAGACCATCTAAATTTTTTGAGATTTTTGAAAAAAATCAAAGGGGCTAACCTTAGATTTTTTTTAGCCCAAAAAATGAAAGTTGGAAATCGATAGTTTTTTCGGGTGTTTCTAGCGTAATTTGGGCTGGAAAATCGAATGCCGTGCACAGATTTCACGTAAGTATGATAATTTAGATTTTATTCGGCTTTTAAGTTAAGAAAAGCAACTTTGTTATTTTCCTATTTTCTCGCGCATTTCGGCATTTTCGGCGAGTGCAATTGCGTTTTTCGCACTCTACGCATCGGGATACGTCGTCCTATGGAAAATAGAGACAATTTAAATTTTTTAGGATTTTTTTTAAAAACACAAATAAACGCGCGCAATCGTGTTTTTCGTACTCTACGCATCGGAAAACGTCGATTTATGCAATAAAAAGACCATCTAAATTTTTTGAGATTTTTGAAAAAAATCAAAGGGGTTAACCTTAGATTTTTTTTAGCCCAAAAAATGAAAGTTGGAAATCGATAGTTTTTTCGGGTGTTTCTAGCGTAATTTGGGCTGGAAAATCGAATGCCGTGCACAGATTTCACGTAAGTATGATAATTTAGATTTTATTCGGCTTTTAAGTTAAGAAAAGCAACTTTGTTATTTTCCTATTTTCTCGCGCATTTCGGCATTTTCGGCGAGTGCAATTGCGTTTTTCGCACTCTACGCATCGGGATACGTCGTCCTATGGAAAATAGAGACAATTTAAATTTTTTAGGATTTTTTTTAAAAACGCAAATAAACGCGCGCAATCGTGTTTTTCGTACTCTACGCATCGGAAAACGTCGATTTATGCAATAAAAAGACCATCTAAATTTTTTGAGATTTTTGAAAAAAATCAAAGGGGTTAACCTTAGATTTTTTTTAGCCCAAAAAATGAAAGTTGGAAATCGATAGTTTTTTCGGGTGTTTCTAGCGTAATTTGGGCTGGAAAATCGAATGCCGTGCACAGATTTCACGTAAGTATGATAATTTAGATTTTATTCGGCTTTTAAGTTAAGAAAAGCAACTTTGTTATTTTCCTATTTTCTCGCGCATTTCGGCATTTTCGGCGAGTGCAATTGCGTTTTTCGCACTCTACGCATCGGGATACGTCGTCCTATGGAAAATAGAGACAATTTAAATTTTTTAGGATTTTTTTTAAAAACGCAAATAAACGCGCGCAATCGTGTTTTTCGTACTCTACGCATCGGAAAACGTCGATTTATGCAATAAAAAGACCATCTAAATTTTTTGAGATTTTTGAAAAAAATCAAAGGGGTTAACCTTAGATTTTTTTTAGCCCAAAAAATGAAAGTTGGAAATCGATAGTTTTTTCGGGTGTTTCTAGCGTAATTTGGGCTGGAAAATCGAATGCCGTGCACAGATTTCACGTAAGTATGATAATTTAGATTTTATTCGGCTTTTAAGTTAAGAAAAGCAACTTTGTTATTTTCCTATTTTCTCGCGCATTTCGGCATTTTCGGCGAGTGCAATTGCGTTTTTCGCACTCTACGCATCGGGATACGTCGTCCTATGGAAAATAGAGACAATTTAAATTTTTTAGGATTTTTTTTAAAAACGCAAATAAACGCGCGCAATCGTGTTTTTCGTACTCTACGCATCGGAAAACGTCGATTTATGCAATAAAAAGACCATCTAAATTTTTTGAGATTTTTGAAAAAAATCAAAGGGGTTAACCTTAGATTTTTTTTACCCCAAAAAATGAAAGTTGGAAATCGATAGTTTTTTCGGGTGTTTCTAGCGTAATTTGGGCTGGAAAATCGAATGCCGTGCACAGATTTCACGTAAGTATGATAATTTAGATTTTATTCGGCTTTTAAGTTAAGAAAAGCAACTTTGTTATTTTCCTATTTTCTCGCGCATTTCGGCATTTTCGGCGAGTGCAATTGCGTTTTTCGCACTCTACGCATCGGGATACGTCGTCCTATGGAAAATAGAGACAATTTAAATTTTTTAGGATTTTTTTTAAAAACGCAAATAAACGCGCGCAATCGTGTTTTTCGTACTCTACGCATCGGAAAACGTCGATTTATGCAATAAAAAGACCATCTAAATTTTTTGAGATTTTTGAAAAAAATCAAAGGGGTTAACCTTAGATTTTTTTTAGCCCAAAAAATGAAAGTTGGAAATCGATAGTTTTTTCGGGTGTTTCTAGCGTAATTTGGGCTGGAAAATCGAATGCCGTGCACAGATTTCACGTAAGTATGATAATTTAGATTTTATTCGGCTTTTAAGTTAAGAAAAGCAACTTTGTTATTTTCCTATTTTCTCGCGCATTTCGGCATTTTCGGCGAGTGCAATTGCGTTTTTCGCACGCTACGCATCGGGATACGTCGTCCTATGGAAAATAGAGACAATTTAAATTTTTTAGGATTTTTTTTAAAAACGCAAATAAACGTGCGCAATCGTGTTTTTCGTACTCTACGCATCGGAAAACGTCGATTTATGCAATAAAAAGACCATCTAAATTTTTTGAGATTTTTGAAAAAAATCAAAGGGGTTAACCTTAGATTTTTTTTACCCCAAAAAATGAAAGTTGGAAATCGATAGTTTTTTCGGGTGTTTCTAGCGTAATTTGGGCTGGAAAATCGAATGCCGTGCACAGATTTCACGTAAGTATGATAATTTAGATTTTATTCGGCTTTTAAGTTAAGAAAAGCAACTTTGTTATTTTCCTATTTTCTCGCGCATTTCGGCATTTTCGGCGAGTGCAATTGCGTTTTTCGCACTCTACGCATCGGGATACGTCGTCCTATGGAAAATAGAGACAATTTAAATTTTTTAGGATTTTTTTAAAAACGCAAATAAACGCGCGCAATCGTGTTTTTCGTACTCTACGCATCGGAAAACGTCGATTTATGCAATAAAAAGACCATCTAAATTTTTTGAGATTTTTGAAAAAAATCAAAGGGGTTAACCTTAGATTTTTTTTAGCCCAAAAAATGAAAGTTGAAAATCGATAGTTTTTTCGGGTGTTTCTAGCGTAATTTGGGATGGAAAATCGAATGCCGTGCACAGATTTCACGTAAGTATGATAATTTAGATTTTATTCGGCTTTTAAGTTAAGAAAAGCAACTTTGTTATTTTCCTATTTTCTCGCGCATTTCGGCATTTTCGGCGAGTGCAATTGCGTTTTTCGCACTCTACGCATCGGGATACGTCGTCCTATGGAAAATAGAGACAATTTAAATTTTTTAGGATTTTTTTTAAAAACGCAAATAAACGCGCGCAATCGTGTTTTTCGTACTCTACGCATCGGAAAACGTCGATTTATGCAATAAAAATCAAATCACCTTAGATTTTTTTTAGCCCAAAAAATGAAAGTTGGAAATCGATAGTTTTTTCGGGTGTTTCTAGCGTAATTTGGGCTGGAAAATCGAATGCCGTGCACAGATTTCACGTAAGTATGATAATTTAGATTTTATTCGGCTTTTAAGTTAAGAAAAGCAACTTTGTTATTTTCCTATTTTCTCGCGCATTTCGGCATTTTCGGCGAGTGCAATTGCGTTTTTCGCACTCTACGCATCGGGATACGTCGTCCTATGGAAAATAGAGACAATTTAAATTTTTTAGGATTTTTTTTAAAAACGCAAATAAACGCGCGCAATCGTGTTTTTCGTACTCTACGCATCGGAAAACGTCGATTTATGCAATAATAAGACCATCTAAATTTTTTGAGATTTTTGAAAAAAATCAAAGGGGTTAACCTTAGATTTTTTTTACCCCAAAAAATGAAAGTTGGAAATCGATAGTTTTTTCGGGTGTTTCTAGCGTAATTTGGGCTGGAAAATCGAATGCCGTGCACAGATTTCACGTAAGTATGATAATTTAGATTTTATTCGGCTTTTAAGTTAAGAAAAGCAACTTTGTTATTTTCCTATTTTCTCGCGCATTTCGGCATTTTCGGCGAGTGCAATTGCGTTTTTCGCACTCTACGCATCGGGATACGTCGTCCTATGGAAAATAGAGACAATTTAAATTTTTTAGGATTTTTTTAAAAACGCAAATAAACGCGCGCAATCGTGTTTTTCGTACTCTACGCATCGGAAAACGTCGATTTATGCAATAAAAAGACCATCTAAATTTTTTGAGATTTTTGAAAAAAATCAAAGGGGTTAACCTTAGATTTTTTTTAGCCCAAAAAATGAAAGTTGGAAATCGATAGTTTTTTCGGGTGTTTCTAGCGTAATTTGGGCTGGAAAATCGAATGCCGTGCACAGATTTCACGTAAGTATGATAATTTAGATTTTATTCGGCTTTTAAGTTAAGAAAAGCAACTTTGTTATTTTCCTATTTTCTCGCGCATTTCGGCATTTTCGGCGAGTGCAATTGCGTTTTTCGCACTCTACGCATCGGGATACGTCGTCCTATGGAAAATAGAGACAATTTAAATTTTTTAGGATTTTTTTTAAAAACGCAAATAAACGCGCGCAATCGTGTTTTTCGTACTCTACGCATCGGAAAACGTCGATTTATGCAATAAAAAGACCATCTAAATTTTTTGAGATTTTTGAAAAAAATCAAAGGGGTTAACCTTAGATTTTTTTTAGCCCAAAAAATGAAAGTTGGAAATCGATAGTTTTTTCGGGTGTTTCTAGCGTAATTTGGGCTGGAAAATCGAATGCCGTGCACAGATTTCACGTAAGTATGATAATTTAGATTTTATTCGGCTTTTAAGTTAAGAAAAGCAACTTTGTTATTTTCCTATTTTCTCGCGCATTTCGGCATTTTCGGCGAGTGCAATTGCGTTTTTCGCACTCTACGCATCGGGATACGTCGTCCTATGGAAAATAGAGACAATTTAAATTTTTTAGGATTTTTTTTAAAAACGCAAATAAACGCGCGCAATCGTGTTTTTCGTACTCTACGCATCGGAAAACGTCGATTTATGCAATAAAAAGACCATCTAAATTTTTTGAGATTTTTGAAAAAAATCAAAGGGGTTAACCTTAGATTTTTTTTAGCCCAAAAAATGAAAGTTGGAAATCGATAGTTTTTTCGGGTGTTTCTAGCGTAATTTGGGCTGGAAAATCGAATGCCGTGCACAGATTTCACGTAAGTATGATAATTTAGATTTTATTCGGCTTTTAAGTTAAGAAAAGCAACTTTGTTATTTTCCTATTTTCTCGCGCATTTCGGCATTTTCGGCGAGTGCAATTGCGTTTTTCGCACTCTACGCATCGGGATACGTCGTCCTATGGAAAATAGAGACAATTTAAATTTTTTAGGATTTTTTTTAAAAACGCAAATAAACGCGCGCAATCGTGTTTTTCGTACTCTACGCATCGGAAAACGTCGATTTATGCAATAAAAAGACCATCTAAATTTTTTGAGATTTTTGAAAAAAATCAAAGGGGTTAACCTTAGATTTTTTTTACCCCAAAAAATGAAAGTTGGAAATCGATAGTTTTTTCGGGTGTTTCTAGCGTAATTTGGGCTGGAAAATCGAATGCCGTGCACAGATTTCACGTAAGTATGATAATTTAGATTTTATTCGGCTTTTAAGTTAAGAAAAGCAACTTTGTTATTTTCCTATTTTCTCGCGCATTTCGGCATTTTCGGCGAGTGCAATTGCGTTTTTCGCACTCTACGCATCGGGATACGTCGTCCTATGGAAAATAGAGACAATTTAAATTTTTTAGGATTTTTTTTAAAAACGCAAATAAACGCGCGCAATCGTGTTTTTCGTACTCTACGCATCGGAAAACGTCGATTTATGCAATAAAAAGACCATCTAAATTTTTTGAGATTTTTGAAAAAAATCAAAGGGGTTAACCTTAGATTTTTTTTAGCCCAAAAAATGAAAGTTGGAAATCGATAGTTTTTTCGGGTGTTTCTAGCGTAATTTGGGCTGGAAAATCGAATGCCGTGCACAGATTTCACGTAAGTATGATAATTTAGATTTTATTCGGCTTTTAAGTTAAGAAAAGCAACTTTGTTATTTTCCTATTTTCTCGCGCATTTCGGCATTTTCGGCGAGTGCAATTGCGTTT
The DNA here is from genome assembly GCA_963170105.1 of Cantharis lateralis. NCBI lineage: Eukaryota > Metazoa > Arthropoda > Insecta > Coleoptera > Cantharidae > Cantharis > Cantharis lateralis. The sequence goes on from CAUJGK010000037.1 coordinate 12,934, forward strand.
TTCGCACTCTACGCATCGGGATACGTCGTCCTATGGAAAATAGAGACAATTTAAATTTTTTAGGATTTTTTTTAAAAACGCAAATAAACGCGCGCAATCGTGTTTTTCGTACTCTACGCATCGGAAAACGTCGATTTATGCAATAAAAAGACCATCTAAATTTTTTGAGATTTTTGAAAAAAATCAAAGGGGTTAACCTTAGATTTTTTTTAGCCCAAAAAATGAAAGTTGGAAATCGATAGTTTTTTCGGGTGTTTCTAGCGTAATTTGGGCTGGAAAATCGAATGCCGTGCACAGATTTCACGTAAGTATGATAATTTAGATTTTATTCGGCTTTTAAGTTAAGAAAAGCAACTTTGTTATTTTCCTATTTTCTCGCGCATTTCGGCATTTTCGGCGAGTGCAATTGCGTTTTTCGCACTCTACGCATCGGGATACGTCGTCCTATGGAAAATAGAGACAATTTAAATTTTTTAGGATTTTTTTTAAAAACGCAAATAAACGCGCGCAATCGTGTTTTTCGTACTCTACGCATCGGAAAACGTCGATTTATGCAATAAAAAGACCATCTAAATTTTTTGAGATTTTTGAAAAAAATCAAAGGGGTTAACCTTAGATTTTTTTTAGCCCAAAAAATGAAAGTTGGAAATCGATAGTTTTTTCGGGTGTTTCTAGCGTAATTTGGGCTGGAAAATCGAATGCCGTGCACAGATTTCACGTAAGTATGATAATTTAGATTTTATTCGGCTTTTAAGTTAAGAAAAGCAACTTTGTTATTTTCCTATTTTCTCGCGCATTTCGGCATTTTCGGCGAGTGCAATTGCGTTTTTCGCACTCTACGCATCGGGATACGTCGTCCTATGGAAAATAGAGACAATTTAAATTTTTTAGGATTTTTTTTAAAAACGCAAATAAACGCGCGCAATCGTGTTTTTCGTACTCTACGCATCGGAAAACCTCGATTTATGCAATAAAAAGACCATCTAAATTTTTTGAGATTTTTGAAAAAAATCAAAGGGGTTAACCTTAGATTTTTTTTAGCCCAAAAAATGAAAGTTGGAAATCGATAGTTTTTTCGGGTGTTTCTAGCGTAATTTGGGCTGGAAAATCGAATGCCGTGCACAGATTTCACGTAAGTATGATAATTTAGATTTTATTCGGCTTTTAAGTTAAGAAAAGCAACTTTGTTATTTTCCTATTTTCTCGCGCATTTCGGCATTTTCGGCGAGTGCAATTGCGTTTTTCGCACTCTACGCATCGGGATACGTCGTCCTATGGAAAATAGAGACAATTTAAATTTTTTAGGATTTTTTTTAAAAACGCAAATAAACGCGCGCAATCGTGTTTTTCGTACTCTACGCATCGGAAAACGTCGATTTATGCAATAAAAAGACCATCTAAATTTTTTGAGATAGGGGTTAACCTTAGATTTTTTTTAGCCCAAAAAATGAAAGTTGGAAATCGATAGTTTTTTCGGGTGTTTCTAGCGTAATTTGGGCTGGAAAATCGAATGCCGTGCACAGATTTCACGTAAGTATGATAATTTAGATTTTATTCGGCTTTTAAGTTAAGAAAAGCAACTTTGTTATTTTCCTATTTTCTCGCGCATTTCGGCATTTTCGGCGAGTGCAATTGCGTTTTTCGCACTCTACGCATCGGGATACGTCGTCCTATGGAAAATAGAGACAATTTAAATTTTTTAGGATTTTTTTTAAAAACGCAAATAAACGCGCGCAATCGTGTTTTTCGTACTCTACGCATCGGAAAACGTCGATTTATGCAATAAAAAGACCATCTAAATTTTTTGAGATTTTTGAAAAAAATCAAAGGGGTTAACCTTAGATTTTTTTTAGCCCAAAAAATGAAAGTTGGAAATCGATAGTTTTTTCGGGTGTTTCTAGCGTAATTTGGGCTGGAAAATCGAATGCCGTGCACAGATTTCACGTAAGTATGATAATTTAGATTTTATTCGGCTTTTAAGTTAAGAAAAGCAACTTTGTTATTTTCCTATTTTCTCGCGCATTTCGGCATTTTCGGCGAGTGCAATTGCGTTTTTCGCACTCTACGCATCGGGATACGTCGTCCTATGGAAAATAGAGACAATTTAAATTTTTTAGGATTTTTTTTAAAAACGCAAATAAACGCGCGCAATCGTGTTTTTCGTACTCTACGCATCGGAAAACGTCGATTTATGCAATAAAAAGACCATCTAAATTTTTTGAGATTTTTGAAAAAAATCAAAGGGGTTAACCTTAGATTTTTTTTAGCCCAAAAAATGAAAGTTGGAAATCGATAGTTTTTTCGGGTGTTTCTAGCGTAATTTGGGCTGGAAAATCGAATGCCGTGCACAGATTTCACGTAAGTATGATAATTTAGATTTTATTCGGCTTTTAAGTTAAGAAAAGCAACTTTGTTATTTTCCTATTTTCTCGCGCATTTCGGCATTTTCGGCGAGTGCAATTGCGTTTTTCGCACTCTACGCATCGGGATACGTCGTCCTATGGAAAATAGAGACAATTTAAATTTTTTAGGATTTTTTTTAAAAACGCAAATAAACGCGCGCAATCGTGTTTTTCGTACTCTACGCATCGGAAAACCTCGATTTATGCAATAAAAAGACCATCTAAATTTTTTGAGATTTTTGAAAAAAATCAAAGGGGTTAACCTTAGATTTTTTTTACCCCAAAAAATGAAAGTTGGAAATCGATAGTTTTTTCGGGTGTTTCTAGCGTAATTTGGGCTGGAAAATCGAATGCCGTGCACAGATTTCACGTAAGTATGATAATTTAGATTTTATTCGGCTTTTAAGTTAAGAAAAGCAACTTTGTTATTTTCCTATTTTCTCGCGCATTTCGGCATTTTCGGCGAGTGCAATTGCGTTTTTCGCACTCTACGCATCGGGATACGTCGTCCTATGGAAAATAGAGACAATTTAAATTTTTTAGGATTTTTTTTAAAAACGCAAATAAACGCGCGCAATCGTGTTTTTCGTACTCTACGCATCGGAAAACGTCGATTTATGCAATAAAAAGACCATCTAAATTTTTTGAGATTTTTGAAAAAAATCAAAGGGGTTAACCTTAGATTTTTTTTAGCCCAAAAAATGAAAGTTGGAAATCGATAGTTTTTTCGGGTGTTTCTAGCGTAATTTGGGCTGGAAAATCGAATGCCGTGCACAGATTTCACGTAAGTATGATAATTTAGATTTTATTCGGCTTTTAAGTTAAGAAAAGCAACTTTGTTATTTTCCTATTTTCTCGCGCATTTCGGCATTTTCGGCGAGTGCAATTGCGTTTTTCGCACTCTACGCATCGGGATACGTCGTCCTATGGAAAATAGAGACAATTTAAATTTTTTAGGATTTTTTTTAAAAACGCAAATAAACGCGCGCAATCGTGTTTTTCGTACTCTACGCATCGGAAAACGTCGATTTATGCAATAAAAAGACCATCTAAATTTTTTGAGATTTTTGAAAAAAATCAAAGGGGCTAACCTTAGATTTTTTTTAGCCCAAAAAATGAAAGTTGGAAATCGATAGTTTTTTCGGGTGTTTCTAGCGTAATTTGGGCTGGAAAATCGAATGCCGTGCACAGATTTCACGTAAGTATGATAATTTAGATTTTATTCGGCTTTTAAGTTAAGAAAAGCAACTTTGTTATTTTCCTATTTTCTCGCGCATTTCGGCATTTTCGGCGAGTGCAATTGCGTTTTTCGCACTCTACGCATCGGGATACGTCGTCCTATGGAAAATAGAGACAATTTAAATTTTTTAGGATTTTTTTTAAAAACGCAAATAAACGCGCGCAATCGTGTTTTTCGTACTCTACGCATCGGAAAACGTCGATTTATGCAATAAAAAGACCATCTAAATTTTTTGAGATTTTTGAAAAAAATCAAAGGGGTTAACCTTAGATTTTTTTTAGCCCAAAAAATGAAAGTTGGAAATCGATAGTTTTTTCGGGTGTTTCTAGCGTAATTTGGGCTGGAAAATCGAATGCCGTGCACAGATTTCACGTAAGTATGATAATTTAGATTTTATTCGGCTTTTAAGTTAAGAAAAGCAACTTTGTTATTTTCCTATTTTCTCGCGCATTTCGGCATTTTCGGCGAGTGCAATTGCGTTTTTCGCACTCTACGCATCGGGATACGTCGTCCTATGGAAAATAGAGACAATTTAAATTTTTTAGGATTTTTTTTAAAAACGCAAATAAACGCGCGCAATCGTGTTTTTCGTACTCTACGCATCGGAAAACGTCGATTTATGCAATAAAAAGACCATCTAAATTTTTTGAGATTTTTGAAAAAAATCAAAGGGGCTAACCTTAGATTTTTTTTAGCCCAAAAAATGAAAGTTGGAAATCGATAGTTTTTTCGGGTGTTTCTAGCGTAATTTGGGCTGGAAAATCGAATGCCGTGCACAGATTTCACGTAAGTATGATAATTTAGATTTTATTCGGCTTTTAAGTTAAGAAAAGCAACTTTGTTATTTTCCTATTTTCTCGCGCATTTCGGCATTTTCGGCGAGTGCAATTGCGTTTTTCGCACTCTACGCATCGGGATACGTCGTCCTATGGAAAATAGAGACAATTTAAATTTTTTAGGATTTTTTTTAAAAACGCAAATAAACGCGCGCAATCGTGTTTTTCGTACTCTACGCATCGGAAAACGTCGATTTATGCAATAAAAAGACCATCTAAATTTTTTGAGATTTTTGAAAAAAATCAAAGGGGTTAACCTTAGATTTTTTTTACCCCAAAAAATGAAAGTTGGAAATCGATAGTTTTTTCGGGTGTTTCTAGCGTAATTTGGGCTGGAAAATCGAATGCCGTGCACAGATTTCACGTAAGTATGATAATTTAGATTTTATTCGGCTTTTAAGTTAAGAAAAGCAACTTTGTTATTTTCCTATTTTCTCGCGCATTTCGGCATTTTCGGCGAGTGCAATTGCGTTTTTCGCACTCTACGCATCGGGATACGTCGTCCTATGGAAAATAGAGACAATTTAAATTTTTTAGGATTTTTTTAAAAACGCAAATAAACGCGCGCAATCGTGTTTTTCGTACTCTACGCATCGGAAAACGTCGATTTATGCAATAAAAAGACCATCTAAATTTTTTGAGATTTTTGAAAAAAATCAAAGGGGTTAACCTTAGATTTTTTTTAGCCCAAAAAATGAAAGTTGGAAATCGATAGTTTTTTCGGGTGTTTCTAGCGTAATTTGGGCTGGAAAATCGAATGCCGTGCACAGATTTCACGTAAGTATGATAATTTAGATTTTATTCGGCTTTTAAGTTAAGAAAAGCAACTTTGTTATTTTCCTATTTTCTCGCGCATTTCGGCATTTTCGGCGAGTGCAATTGCGTTTTTCGCACTCTACGCATCGGGATACGTCGTCCTATGGAAAATAGAGACAATTTAAATTTTTTAGGATTTTTTTTAAAACGCAAATAAACGCGCGCAATCGTGTTTTTCGTACTCTACGCATCGGAAAACGTCGATTTATGCAATAAAAAGACCATCTAAATTTTTTGAGATTTTTGAAAAAAATCAAAGGGGTTAACCTTAGATTTTTTTTACCCCAAAAAATGAAAGTTGGAAATCGATAGTTTTTTCGGGTGTTTCTAGCGTAATTTGGGCTGGAAAATCGAATGCCGTGCACAGATTTCACGTAAGTATGATAATTTAGATTTTATTCGGCTTTTAAGTTAAGAAAAGCAACTTTGTTATTTTCCTATTTTCTCGCGCATTTCGGCATTTTCGGCGAGTGCAATTGCGTTTTTCGCACTCTACGCATCGGGATACGTCGTCCTATGGAAAATAGAGACAATTTAAATTTTTTAGGATTTTTTTTAAAAACGCAAATAAACGCGCGCAATCGTGTTTTTCGTACTCTACGCATCGGAAAACGTCGATTTATGCAATAAAAAGACCATCTAAATTTTTTGAGATTTTTGAAAAAAATCAAAGGGGTTAACCTTAGATTTTTTTTAGCCCAAAAAATGAAAGTTGGAAATCGATAGTTTTTTCGGGTGTTTCTAGCGTAATTTGGGCTGGAAAATCGAATGCCGTGCACAGATTTCACGTAAGTATGATAATTTAGATTTTATTCGGCTTTTAAGTTAAGAAAAGCAACTTTGTTATTTTCCTATTTTCTCGCGCATTTCGGCATTTTCGGCGAGTGCAATTGCGTTTTTCGCACTCTACGCATCGGGATACGTCGTCCTATGGAAAATAGAGACAATTTAAATTTTTTAGGATTTTTTTTAAAAACGCAAATAAACGCGCGCAATCGTGTTTTTCGTACTCTACGCATCGGAAAACGTCGATTTATGCAATAAAAAGACCATCTAAATTTTTTGAGATTTTTGAAAAAAATCAAAGGGGTTAACCTTAGATTTTTTTTAGCCCAAAAAATGAAAGTTGGAAATCGATAGTTTTTTCGGGTGTTTCTAGCGTAATTTGGGCTGGAAAATCGAATGCCGTGCACAGATTTCACGTAAGTATGATAATTTAGATTTTATTCGGCTTTTAAGTTAAGAAAAGCAACTTTGTTATTTTCCTATTTTCTCGCGCATTTCGGCATTTTCGGCGAGTGCAATTGCGTTTTTCGCACTCTACGCATCGGGATACGTCGTCCTATGGAAAATAGAGACAATTTAAATTTTTTAGGATTTTTTTAAAAACGCAAATAAACGCGCGCAATCGTGTTTTTCGTACTCTACGCATCGGAAAACGTCGATTTATGCAATAAAAAGACCATCTAAATTTTTTGAGATTTTTGAAAAAAATCAAAGGGGTTAACCTTAGATTTTTTTTACCCCAAAAAATGAAAGTTGGAAATCGATAGTTTTTTCGGGTGTTTCTAGCGTAATTTGGGCTGGAAAATCGAATGCCGTGCACAGATTTCACGTAAGTATGATAATTTAGATTTTATTCGGCTTTTAAGTTAAGAAAAGCAACTTTGTTATTTTCCTATTTTCTCGCGCATTTCGGCATTTTCGGCGAGTGCAATTGCGTTTTTCGCACTCTACGCATCGGGATACGTCGTCCTATGGAAAATAGAGACAATTTAAATTTTTTAGGATTTTTTTTAAAAACGCAAATAAACGCGCGCAATCGTGTTTTTCGTACTCTACGCATCGGAAAACGTCGATTTATGCAATAAAAAGACCATCTAAATTTTTTGAGATTTTTGAAAAAAATCAAAGGGGTTAACCTTAGATTTTTTTTAGCCCAAAAAATGAAAGTTGGAAATCGATAGTTTTTTCGGGTGTTTCTAGCGTAATTTGGGCTGGAAAATCGAATGCCGTGCACAGATTTCACGTAAGTATGATAATTTAGATTTTATTCGGCTTTTAAGTTAAGAAAAGCAACTTTGTTATTTTCCTATTTTCTCGCGCATTTCGGCATTTTCGGCGAGTGCAATTGCGTTTTTCGCACTCTACGCATCGGGATACGTCGTCCTATGGAAAATAGAGACAATTTAAATTTTTTAGGATTTTTTTTTAAAACGCAAATAAACGCGCGCAATCGTGTTTTTCGTACTCTATGCATCGGAAAACGTCGATTTATGCAATAAAAAGACCATCTAAATTTTTTGAGATTTTTGAAAAAAATCAAAGGGGTTAACCTTAGATTTTTTTTACCCCAAAAAATGAAAGTTGGAAATCGATAGTTTTTTCGGGTGTTTCTAGCGTAATTTGGGCTGGAAAATCGAATGCCGTGCACAGATTTCACGTAAGTATGATAATTTAGATTTTATTCGGCTTTTAAGTTAAGAAAAGCAACTTTGTTATTTTCCTATTTTCTCGCGCATTTCGGCATTTTCGGCGAGTGCAATTGCGTTTTTCGCACTCTACGCATCGGGATACGTCGTCCTATGGAAAATAGAGACAATTTAAATTTTTTAGGATTTTTTTTAAAAACGCAAATAAACGCGCGCAATCGTGTTTTTCGTACTCTACGCATCGGAAAACGTCGATTTATGCAATAAAAAGACCATCTAAATTTTTTGAGATTTTTGAAAAAAATCAAAGGGGTTAACCTTAGATTTTTTTTACCCCAAAAAATGAAAGTTGGAAATCGATAGTTTTTTCGGGTGTTTCTAGCGTAATTTGGGCTGGAAAATCGAATGCCGTGCACAGATTTCACGTAAGTATGATAATTTAGATTTTATTCGGCTTTTAAGTTAAGAAAAGCAACTTTGTTATTTTCCTATTTTCTCGCGCATTTCGGCATTTTCGGCGAGTGCAATTGCGTTTTTCGCACTCTACGCATCGGGATACGTCGTCCTATGGAAAATAGAGACAATTTAAATTTTTTAGGATTTTTTTTAAAAACGCAAATAAACGCGCGCAATCGTGTTTTTCGTACTCTACGCATCGGAAAACGTCGATTTATGCAATAAAAAGACCATCTAAATTTTTTGAGATTTTTGAAAAAAATCAAAGGGGTTAACCTTAGATTTTTTTTACCCCAAAAAATGAAAGTTGGAAATCGATAGTTTTTTCGGGTGTTTCTAGCGTAATTTGGGCTGGAAAATCGAATGCCGTGCACAGATTTCACGTAAGTATGATAATTTAGATTTTATTCGGCTTTTAAGTTAAGAAAAGCAACTTTGTTATTTTCCTATTTTCTCGCGCATTTCGGCATTTTCGGCGAGTGCAATTGCGTTTTTCGCACTCTACGCATCGGGATACGTCGTCCTATGGAAAATAGAGACAATTTAAATTTTTTAGGATTTTTTTTAAAAACGCAAATAAACGCGCGCAATCGTGTTTTTCGTACTCTACGCATCGGAAAACGTCGATTTATGCAATAAAAAGACCATCTAAATTTTTTGAGATTTTTGAAAAAAATCAAAGGGGTTAACCTTAGATTTTTTTTAGCCCAAAAAATGAAAGTTGGAAATCGATAGTTTTTTCGGGTGTTTCTAGCGTAATTTGGGCTGGAAAATCGAATGCCGTGCACAGATTTCACGTAAGTATGATAATTTAGATTTTATTCGGCTTTTAAGTTAAGAAAAGCAACTTTGTTATTTTCCTATTTTCTCGCGCATTTCGGCATTTTCGGCGAGTGCAATTGCGTTTTTCGCACTCTACGCATCGGGATACGTCGTCCTATGGAAAATAGAGACAATTTAAATTTTTTAGGATTTTTTTTTAAAACGCAAATAAACGCGCGCAATCGTGTTTTTCGTACTCTACGCATCGGAAAACGTCGATTTATGCAATAAAAAGACCATCTAAATTTTTTGAGATTTTTGAAAAAAATCAAAGGGGTTAACCTTAGATTTTTTTTAGCCCAAAAAATGAAAGTTGGAAATCGATAGTTTTTTCGGGTGTTTCTAGCGTAATTTGGGCTGGAAAATCGAATGCCGTGCACAGATTTCACGTAAGTATGATAATTTAGATTTTATTCGGCTTTTAAGTTAAGAAAAGCAACTTTGTTATTTTCCTATTTTCTCGCGCATTTCGGCATTTTCGGCGAGTGCAATTGCGTTTTTCGCACTCTACGCATCGGGATACGTCGTCCTATGGAAAATAGAGACAATTTAAATTTTTTAGGATTTTTTTTAAAAACGCAAATAAACGCGCGCAATCGTGTTTTTCGTACTCTACGCATCGGAAAACGTCGATTTATGCAATAAAAAGACCATCTAAATTTTTTGAGATTTTTGAAAAAAATCAAAGGGGTTAACCTTAGATTTTTTTTAGCCCAAAAAATGAAAGTTGGAAATCGATAGTTTTTTCGGGTGTTTCTAGCGTAATTTGGGCTGGAAAATCGAATGCCGTGCACAGATTTCACGTAAGTATGATAATTTAGATTTTATTCGGCTTTTAAGTTAAGAAAAGCAACTTTGTTATTTTCCTATTTTCTCGCGCATTTCGGCATTTTCGGCGAGTGCAATTGCGTTTTTCGCACTCTACGCATCGGGATACGTCGTCCTATGGAAAATAGAGACAATTTAAATTTTTTAGGATTTTTTTTTAAAACGCAAATAAACGCGCGCAATCGTGTTTTTCGTACTCTACGCATCGGAAAACGTCGATTTATGCAATAAAAAGACCATCTAAATTTTTTGAGATTTTTGAAAAAAATCAAAGGGGTTAACCTTAGATTTTTTTTAGCCCAAAAAATGAAAGTTGGAAATCGATAGTTTTTTCGGGTGTTTCTAGCGTAATTTGGGCTGGAAAATCGAATGCCGTGCACAGATTTCACGTAAGTATGATAATTTAGATTTTATTCGGCTTTTAAGTTAAGAAAAGCAACTTTGTTATTTTCCTATTTTCTCGCGCATTTCGGCATTTTCGGCGAGTGCAATTGCGTTTTTCGCACTCTACGCATCGGGATACGTCGTCCTATGGAAAATAGAGACAATTTAAATTTTTTAGGATTTTTTTTAAAAACGCAAATAAACGCGCGCAATCGTGTTTTTCGTACTCTACGCATCGGAAAACGTCGATTTATGCAATAAAAAGACCATCTAAATTTTTTGAGATTTTTGAAAAAAATCAAAGGGGTTAACCTTAGATTTTTTTTACCCCAAAAAATGAAAGTTGGAAATCGATAGTTTTTTCGGGTGTTTCTAGCGTAATTTGGGCTGGAAAATCGAATGCCGTGCACAGATTTCACGTAAGTATGATAATTTAGATTTTATTCGGCTTTTAAGTTAAGAAAAGCAACTTTGTTATTTTCCTATTTTCTCGCGCATTTCGGCATTTTCGGCGAGTGCAATTGCGTTTTTCGCACTCTACGCATCGGGATACGTCGTCCTATGGAAAATAGAGACAATTTAAATTTTTTAGGATTTTTTTTAAAAACGCAAATAAACGCGCGCAATCGTGTTTTTCGTACTCTACGCATCGGAAAACGTCGATTTATGCAATAAAAAGACCATCTAAATTTTTTGAGATTTTTGAAAAAAATCAAAGGGGTTAACCTTAGATTTTTTTTACCCCAAAAAATGAAAGTTGGAAATCGATAGTTTTTTCGGGTGTTTCTAGCGTAATTTGGGCTGGAAAATCGAATGCCGTGCACAGATTTCACGTAAGTATGATAATTTAGATTTTATTCGGCTTTTAAGTTAAGAAAAGCAACTTTGTTATTTTCCTATTTTCTCGCGCATTTCGGCATTTTCGGCGAGTGCAATTGCGTTTTTCGCACTCTACGCATCGGGATACGTCGTCCTATGGAAAATAGAGACAATTTAAATTTTTTAGGATTTTTTTAAAAACGCAAATAAACGCGCGCAATCGTGTTTTTCGTACTCTACGCATCGGAAAACGTCGATTTATGCAATAAAAAGACCATCTAAATTTTTTGAGATTTTTGAAAAAAATCAAAGGGGTTAACCTTAGATTTTTTTTACCCCAAAAAATGAAAGTTGGAAATCGATAGTTTTTTCGGGTGTTTCTAGCGTAATTTGGGCTGGAAAATCGAATGCCGTGCACAGATTTCACGTAAGTATGATAATTTAGATTTTATTCGGCTTTTAAGTTAAGAAAAGCAACTTTGTTATTTTCCTATTTTCTCGCGCATTTCGGCATTTTCGGCGAGTGCAATTGCGTTTTTCGCACTCTACGCATCGGGATACGTCGTCCTATGGAAAATAGAGACAATTTAAATTTTTTAGGATTTTTTTTAAAAACGCAAATAAACGCGCGCAATCGTGTTTTTCGTACTCTACGCATCGGAAAACGTCGATTTATGCAATAAAAAGACCATCTAAATTTTTTGAGATTTTTGAAAAAAATCAAAGGGGTTAACCTTAGATTTTTTTTAGCCCAAAAAATGAAAGTTGGAAATCGATAGTTTTTTCGGGTGTTTCTAGCGTAATTTGGGCTGGAAAATCGAATGCCGTGCACAGATTTCACGTAAGTATGATAATTTAGATTTTATTCGGCTTTTAAGTTAAGAAAAGCAACTTTGTTATTTTCCTATTTTCTCGCGCATTTCGGCATTTTCGGCGAGTGCAATTGCGTTTTTCGCACTCTACGCATCGGGATACGTCGTCCTATGGAAAATAGAGACAATTTAAATTTTTTAGGATTTTTTTTTAAAACGCAAATAAACGCGCGCAATCGTGTTTTTCGTACTCTACGCATCGGAAAACGTCGATTTATGCAATAAAAAGACCATCTAAATTTTTTGAGATTTTTGAAAAAAATCAAAGGGGTTAACCTTAGATTTTTTTTACCCCAAAAAATGAAAGTTGGAAATCGATAGTTTTTTCGGGTGTTTCTAGCGTAATTTGGGCTGGAAAATCGAATGCCGTGCACAGATTTCACGTAAGTATGATAATTTAGATTTTATTCGGCTTTTAAGTTAAGAAAAGCAACTTTGTTATTTTCCTATTTTCTCGCGCATTTCGGCATTTTCGGCGAGTGCAATTGCGTTTTTCGCACTCTACGCATCGGGATACGTCGTCCTATGGAAAATAGAGACAATTTAAATTTTTTAGGATTTTTTTTAAAAACGCAAATAAACGCGCGCAATCGTGTTTTTCGTACTCTACGCATCGGAAAACGTCGATTTATGCAATAAAAAGACCATCTAAATTTTTTGAGATTTTTGAAAAAAATCAAAGGGGTTAACCTTAGATTTTTTTTACCCCAAAAAATGAAAGTTGGAAATCGATAGTTTTTTCGGGTGTTTCTAGCGTAATTTGGGCTGGAAAATCGAATGCCGTGCACAGATTTCACGTAAGTATGATAATTTAGATTTTATTCGGCTTTTAAGTTAAGAAAAGCAACTTTGTTATTTTCCTATTTTCTCGCGCATTTCGGCATTTTCGGCGAGTGCAATTGCGTTTTTCGCACTCTACGCATCGGGATACGTCGTCCTATGGAAAATAGAGACAATTTAAATTTTTTAGGATTTTTTTTAAAAACGCAAATAAACGCGCGCAATCGTGTTTTTCGTACTCTACGCATCGGAAAACGTCGATTTATGCAATAAAAAGACCATCTAAATTTTTTGAGATTTTTGAAAAAAATCAAAGGGGTTAACCTTAGATTTTTTTTAGCCCAAAAAATGAAAGTTGGAAATCGATAGTTTTTTCGGGTGTTTCTAGCGTAATTTGGGCTGGAAAATCGAATGCCGTGCACAGATTTCACGTAAGTATGATAATTTAGATTTTATTCGGCTTTTAAGTTAAGAAAAGCAACTTTGTTATTTTCCTATTTTCTCGCGCATTTCGGCATTTTCGGCGAGTGCAATTGCGTTTTTCGCACTCTACGCATCGGGATACGTCGTCCTATGGAAAATAGAGACAATTTAAATTTTTTAGGATTTTTTTAAAAACGCAAATAAACGCGCGCAATCGTGTTTTTCGTACTCTACGCATCGGAAAACGTCGATTTATGCAATAAAAAGACCATCTAAATTTTTTGAGATTTTTGAAAAAAATCAAAGGGGTTAACCTTAGATTTTTTTTAGCCCAAAAAATGAAAGTTGGAAATCGATAGTTTTTTCGGGTGTTTCTAGCGTAATTTGGGCTGGAAAATCGAATGCCGTGCACAGATTTCACGTAAGTATGATAATTTAGATTTTATTCGGCTTTTAAGTTAAGAAAAGCAACTTTGTTATTTTCCTATTTTCTCGCGCATTTCGGCATTTTCGGCGAGTGCAATTGCGTTTTTCGCACTCTACGCATCGGGATACGTCGTCCTATGGAAAATAGAGACAATTTAAATTTTTTAGGATTTTTTTTAAAAACGCAAATAAACGCGCGCAATCGTGTTTTTCGTACTCTACGCATCGGAAAACGTCGATTTATGCAATAAAAAGACCATCTAAATTTTTTGAGATTTTTGAAAAAAATCAAAGGGGTTAACCTTAGATTTTTTTTAGCCCAAAAAATGAAAGTTGGAAATCGATAGTTTTTTCGGGTGTTTCTAGCGTAATTTGGGCTGGAAAATCGAATGCCGTGCACAGATTTCACGTAAGTATGATAATTTAGATTTTATTCGGCTTTTAAGTTAAGAAAAGCAACTTTGTTATTTTCCTATTTTCTCGCGCATTTCGGCATTTTCGGCGAGTGCAATTGCGTTTTTCGCACTCTACGCATCGGGATACGTCGTCCTATGGAAAATAGAGACAATTTAAATTTTTTAGGATTTTTTTTTAAAACGCAAATAAACGCGCGCAATCGTGTTTTTCGTACTCTACGCATCGGAAAACGTCGATTTATGCAATAAAAAGACCATCTAAATTTTTTGAGATTTTTGAAAAAAATCAAAGGGGTTAACCTTAGATTTTTTTTACCCCAAAAAATGAAAGTTGGAAATCGATAGTTTTTTCGGGTGTTTCTAGCGTAATTTGGGCTGGAAAATCGAATGCCGTGCACAGATTTCACGTAAGTATGATAATTTAGATTTTATTCGGCTTTTAAGTTAAGAAAAGCAACTTTGTTATTTTCCTATTTTCTCGCGCATTTCGGCATTTTCGGCGAGTGCAATTGCGTTTTTCGCACTCTACGCATCGGGATACGTCGTCCTATGGAAAATAGAGACAATTTAAATTTTTTAGGATTTTTTTTAAAAACGCAAATAAACGCGCGCAATCGTGTTTTTCGTACTCTACGCATCGGAAAACGTCGATTTATGCAATAAAAAGACCATCTAAATTTTTTGAGATTTTTGAAAAAAATCAAAGGGGTTAACCTTAGATTTTTTTTAGCCCAAAAAATGAAAGTTGAAAATCGATAGTTTTTTCGGGTGTTTCTAGCGTAATTTGGGATGGAAAATCGAATGCCGTGCACAGATTTCACGTAAGTATGATAATTTAGATTTTATTCGGCTTTTAAGTTAAGAAAAGCAACTTTGTTATTTTCCTATTTTCTCGCGCATTTCGGCATTTTCGGCGAGTGCAATTGCGTTTTTCGCACTCTACGCATCGGGATACGTCGTCCTATGGAAAATAGAGACAATTTAAATTTTTTAGGATTTTTTTTAAAAACGCAAATAAACGCGCGCAATCGTGTTTTTCGTACTCTACGCATCGGAAAACGTCGATTTATGCAATAAAAAGACCATCTAAATTTTTTGAGATTTTTGAAAAAAATCAAAGGGGTTAACCTTAGATTTTTTTTAGCCCAAAAAATGAAAGTTGGAAATCGATAGTTTTTTCGGGTGTTTCTAGCGTAATTTGGGCTGGAAAATCGAATGCCGTGCACAGATTTCACGTAAGTATGATAATTTAGATTTTATTCGGCTTTTAAGTTAAGAAAAGCAACTTTGTTATTTTCCTATTTTCTCGCGCATTTCGGCATTTTCGGCGAGTGCAATTGCGTTTTTCGCACTCTACGCATCGGGATACGTCGTCCTATGGAAAATAGAGACAATTTAAATTTTTTAGGATTTTTTTTAAAAACGCAAATAAACGCGCGCAATCGTGTTTTTCGTACTCTACGCATCGGAAAACGTCGATTTATGCAATAAAAAGACCATCTAAATTTTTTGAGATTTTTGAAAAAAATCAAAGGGGTTAACCTTAGATTTTTTTTACCCCAAAAAATGAAAGTTGGAAATCGATAGTTTTTTCGGGTGTTTCTAGCGTAATTTGGGCTGGAAAATCGAATGCCGTGCACAGATTTCACGTAAGTATGATAATTTAGATTTTATTCGGCTTTTAAGTTAAGAAAAGCAACTTTGTTATTTTCCTATTTTCTCGCGCATTTCGGCATTTTCGGCGAGTGCAATTGCGTTTTTCGCACTCTACGCATCGGGATACGTCGTCCTATGGAAAATAGAGACAATTTAAATTTTTTAGGATTTTTTTTAAAAACGCAAATAAACGCGCGCAATCGTGTTTTTCGTACTCTACGCATCGGAAAACGTCGATTTATGCAATAAAAAGACCATCTAAATTTTTTGAGATTTTTGAAAAAAATCAAAGGGGTTAACCTTAGATTTTTTTTAGCCCAAAAAATGAAAGTTGAAAATCGATAGTTTTTTCGGGTGTTTCTAGCGTAATTTGGGATGGAAAATCGAATGCCGTGCACAGATTTCACGTAAGTATGATAATTTAGATTTTATTCGGCTTTTAAGTTAAGAAAAGCAACTTTGTTATTTTCCTATTTTCTCGCGCATTTCGGCATTTTCGGCGAGTGCAATTGCGTTTTTCGCACTCTACGCATCGGGATACGTCGTCCTATGGAAAATAGAGACAATTTAAATTTTTTAGGATTTTTTTTAAAAACGCAAATAAACGCGCGCAATCGTGTTTTTCGTACTCTACGCATCGGAAAACGTCGATTTATGCAATAAAAAGACCATCTAAATTTTTTGAGATTTTTGAAAAAAATCAAAGGGGTTAACCTTAGATTTTTTTTAGCCCAAAAAATGAAAGTTGAAAATCGATAGTTTTTTCGGGTGTTTCTAGCGTAATTTGGGATGGAAAATCGAATGCCGTGCACAGATTTCACGTAAGTATGATAATTTAGATTTTATTCGGCTTTTAAGTTAAGAAAAGCAACTTTGTTATTTTCCTATTTTCTCGCGCATTTCGGCATTTTCGGCGAGTGCAATTGCGTTTTTCGCACTCTACGCATCGGGATACGTCGTCCTATGGAAAATAGAGACAATTTAAATTTTTTAGGATTTTTTTTAAAAACGCAAATAAACGCGCGCAATCGTGTTTTTCGTACTCTACGCATCGGAAAACGTCGATTTATGCAATAAAAAGACCATCTAAATTTTTTGAGATTTTTGAAAAAAATCAAAGGGGTTAACCTTAGATTTTTTTTAGCCCAAAAAATGAAAGTTGAAAATCGATAGTTTTTTCGGGTGTTTCTAGCGTAATTTGGGATGGAAAATCGAATGCCGTGCACAGATTTCACGTAAGTATGATAATTTAGATTTTATTCGGCTTTTAAGTTAAGAAAAGCAACTTTGTTATTTTCCTATTTTCTCGCGCATTTCGGCATTTTCGGCGAGTGCAATTGCGTTTTTCGCACTCTACGCATCGGGATACGTCGTCCTATGGAAAATAGAGACAATTTAAATTTTTTAGGATTTTTTTTAAAAACGCAAATAAACGCGCGCAATCGTGTTTTTCGTACTCTACGCATCGGAAAACGTCGATTTATGCAATAAAAAGACCATCTAAATTTTTTGAGATTTTTGAAAAAAATCAAAGGGGTTAACCTTAGATTTTTTTTAGCCCAAAAAATGAAAGTTGGAAATCGATAGTTTTTTCGGGTGTTTCTAGCGTAATTTGGGCTGGAAAATCGAATGCCGTGCACAGATTTCACGTAAGTATGATAATTTAGATTTTATTCGGCTTTTAAGTTAAGAAAAGCAACTTTGTTATTTTCCTATTTTCTCGCGCATTTCGGCATTTTCGGCGAGTGCAATTGCGTTTTTCGCACTCTACGCATCGGGATACGTCGTCCTATGGAAAATAGAGACAATTTAAATTTTTTAGGATTTTTTTTAAAAACGCAAATAAACGCGCGCAATCGTGTTTTTCGTACTCTACGCATCGGAAAACGTCGATTTATGCAATAAAAAGACCATCTAAATTTTTTGAGATTTTTGAAAAAAATCAAAGGGGTTAACCTTAGATTTTTTTTACCCCAAAAAATGAAAGTTGGAAATCGATAGTTTTTTCGGGTGTTTCTAGCGTAATTTGGGCTGGAAAATCGAATGCCGTGCACAGATTTCACGTAAGTATGATAATTTAGATTTTATTCGGCTTTTAAGTTAAGAAAAGCAACTTTGTTATTTTCCTATTTTCTCGCGCATTTCGGCATTTTCGGCGAGTGCAATTGCGTTTTTCGCACTCTACGCATCGGGATACGTCGTCCTATGGAAAATAGAGACAATTTAAATTTTTTAGGATTTTTTTTAAAAACGCAAATAAACGCGCGCAATCGTGTTTTTCGTACTCTACGCATCGGAAAACGTCGATTTATGCAATAAAAAGACCATCTAAATTTTTTGAGATTTTTGAAAAAAATCAAAGGGGTTAACCTTAGATTTTTTTTAGCCCAAAAAATGAAAGTTGAAAATCGATAGTTTTTTCGGGTGTTTCTAGCGTAATTTGGGATGGAAAATCGAATGCCGTGCACAGATTTCACGTAAGTATGATAATTTAGATTTTATTCGGCTTTTAAGTTAAGAAAAGCAACTTTGTTATTTTCCTATTTTCTCGCGCATTTCGGCATTTTCGGCGAGTGCAATTGCGTTTTTCGCACTCTACGCATCGGGATACGTCGTCCTATGGAAAATAGAGACAATTTAAATTTTTTAGGATTTTTTTTAAAAACGCAAATAAACGCGCGCAATCGTGTTTTTCGTACTCTACGCATCGGAAAACGTCGATTTATGCAATAAAAAGACCATCTAAATTTTTTGAGATTTTTGAAAAAAATCAAAGGGGTTAACCTTAGATTTTTTTTAGCCCAAAAAATGAAAGTTGGAAATCGATAGTTTTTTCGGGTGTTTCTAGCGTAATTTGGGCTGGAAAATCGAATGCCGTGCACAGATTTCACGTAAGTATGATAATTTAGATTTTATTCGGCTTTTAAGTTAAGAAAAGCAACTTTGTTATTTTCCTATTTTCTCGCGCATTTCGGCATTTTCGGCGAGTGCAATTGCGTTTTTCGCACTCTACGCATCGGGATACGTCGTCCTATGGAAAATAGAGACAATTTAAATTTTTTAGGATTTTTTTTAAAAACGCAAATAAACGCGCGCAATCGTGTTTTTCGTACTCTACGCATCGGAAAACGTCGATTTATGCAATAAAAAGACCATCTAAATTTTTTGAGATTTTTGAAAAAAATCAAAGGGGTTAACCTTAGATTTTTTTTACCCCAAAAAATGAAAGTTGGAAATCGATAGTTTTTTCGGGTGTTTCTAGCGTAATTTGGGCTGGAAAATCGAATGCCGTGCACAGATTTCACGTAAGTATGATAATTTAGATTTTATTCGGCTTTTAAGTTAAGAAAAGCAACTTTGTTATTTTCCTATTTTCTCGCGCATTTCGGCATTTTCGGCGAGTGCAATTGCGTTTTTCGCACTCTACGCATCGGGATACGTCGTCCTATGGAAAATAGAGACAATTTAAATTTTTTAGGATTTTTTTTAAAAACGCAAATAAACGCGCGCAATCGTGTTTTTCGTACTCTACGCATCGGAAAACGTCGATTTATGCAATAAAAAGACCATCTAAATTTTTTGAGATTTTTGAAAAAAATCAAAGGGGTTAACCTTAGATTTTTTTTAGCCCAAAAAATGAAAGTTGGAAATCGATAGTTTTTTCGGGTGTTTCTAGCGTAATTTGGGCTGGAAAATCGAATGCCGTGCACAGATTTCACGTAAGTATGATAATTTAGATTTTATTCGGCTTTTAAGTTAAGAAAAGCAACTTTGTTATTTTCCTATTTTCTCGCGCATTTCGGCATTTTCGGCGAGTGCAATTGCGTTTTTCGCACTCTACGCATCGGGATACGTCGTCCTATGGAAAATAGAGACAATTTAAATTTTTTAGGATTTTTTTAAAAACGCAAATAAACGCGCGCAATCGTGTTTTTCGTACTCTACGCATCGGAAAACGTCGATTTATGCAATAAAAAGACCATCTAAATTTTTTGAGATTTTTGAAAAAAATCAAAGGGGTTAACCTTAGATTTTTTTTACCCCAAAAAATGAAAGTTGGAAATCGATAGTTTTTTCGGGTGTTTCTAGCGTAATTTGGGCTGGAAAATCGAATGCCGTGCACAGATTTCACGTAAGTATGATAATTTAGATTTTATTCGGCTTTTAAGTTAAGAAAAGCAACTTTGTTATTTTCCTATTTTCTCGCGCATTTCGGCATTTTCGGCGAGTGCAATTGCGTTTTTCGCACTCTACGCATCGGGATACGTCGTCCTATGGAAAATAGAGACAATTTAAATTTTTTAGGATTTTTTTTAAAAACGCAAATAAACGCGCGCAATCGTGTTTTTCGTACTCTACGCATCGGAAAACGTCGATTTATGCAATAAAAAGACCATCTAAATTTTTTGAGATTTTTGAAAAAAATCAAAGGGGTTAACCTTAGATTTTTTTTAGCCCAAAAAATGAAAGTTGGAAATCGATAGTTTTTTCGGGTGTTTCTAGCGTAATTTGGGCTGGAAAATCGAATGCCGTGCACAGATTTCACGTAAGTATGATAATTTAGATTTTATTCGGCTTTTAAGTTAAGAAAAGCAACTTTGTTATTTTCCTATTTTCTCGCGCATTTCGGCATTTTCGGCGAGTGCAATTGCGTTTTTCGCACTCTACGCATCGGGATACGTCGTCCTATGGAAAATAGAGACAATTTAAATTTTTTAGGATTTTTTTTAAAAACGCAAATAAACGCGCGCAATCGTGTTTTTCGTACTCTACGCATCGGAAAACGTCGATTTATGCAATAAAAAGACCATCTAAATTTTTTGAGATTTTTGAAAAAAATCAAAGGGGTTAACCTTAGATTTTTTTTACCCCAAAAAATGAAAGTTGGAAATCGATAGTTTTTTCGGGTGTTTCTAGCGTAATTTGGGCTGGAAAATCGAATGCCGTGCACAGATTTCACGTAAGTATGATAATTTAGATTTTATTCGGCTTTTAAGTTAAGAAAAGCAACTTTGTTATTTTCCTATTTTCTCGCGCATTTCGGCATTTTCGGCGAGTGCAATTGCGTTTTTCGCACTCTACGCATCGGGATACGTCGTCCTATGGAAAATAGAGACAATTTAAATTTTTTAGGATTTTTTTTAAAAACGCAAATAAACGCGCGCAATCGTGTTTTTCGTACTCTACGCATCGGAAAACGTCGATTTATGCAATAAAAAGACCATCTAAATTTTTTGAGATTTTTGAAAAAAATCAAAGGGGTTAACCTTAGATTTTTTTTAGCCCAAAAAATGAAAGTTGGAAATCGATAGTTTTTTCGGGTGTTTCTAGCGTAATTTGGGCTGAAAAATCGAATGCCGTGCACAGATTTCACGTAAGTATGATAATTTAGATTTTATTCGGCTTTTAAGTTAAGAAAAGCAACTTTGTTATTTTCCTATTTTCTCGCGCATTTCGGCATTTTCGGCGAGTGCAATTGCGTTTTTCGCACTCTACGCATCGGGATACGTCGTCCTATGGAAAATAGAGACAATTTAAATTTTTTAGGATTTTTTTTAAAAACGCAAATAAACGCGCGCAATCGTGTTTTTCGTACTCTACGCATCGGAAAACGTCGATTTATGCAATAAAAGGACCATCTAAATTTTTTGAGATTTTTGAAAAAAATCAAAGGGGAAACTTAGATTTTTTTTAGCCCAAAAAATGAAAGTTGGAAATCGATAGTTTTTTCGGGTGTTTCTAGCGTAATTTGGGCTGAAAAATCGAATGCCGTGCACAGATTTCACGTAAGTATGATAATTTAGATTTTATTCGGCTTTTAAGTTAAGAAAAGCAACTTTGTTATTTTCCTATTTTCTCGCGCATTTCGGCATTTTCGGCGAGTGCAATTGCGTTTTTCGCACTCTATGCATCGGGATACGTCGTCCTATGGAAAATAGAGACAATTTAAATTTTTTAGGATTTTTTTTAAAAACGCAAATAAACGCGCGCAATCGTGTTTTTCGTACTCTACGCATCGGAAAACGTCGATTTATGCAATAAAAAGACCATCTAAATTTTTTGAGATTTTTGAAAAAAATCAAAGGGGTTAACCTTAGATTTTTTTTAGCCCAAAAAATGAAAGTTGGAAATCGATAGTTTTTTCGGGTGTTTCTAGCGTAATTTGGGATGGAAAATCGAATGCCGTGCACAGATTTCACGTAAGTATGATAATTTAGATTTTATTCGGCTTTTAAGTTAAGAAAAGCAACTTTGTTATTTTCCTATTTTCTCGCGCATTTCGGCATTTTCGGCGAGTGCAATTGCGTTTTTCGCACTCTACGCATCGGGATACGTCGTCCTATGGAAAATAGAGACAATTTAAATTTTTTAGGATTTTTTTTAAAAACGCAAATAAACGCGCGCAATCGTGTTTTTCGTACTCTACGCATCGGAAAACGTCGATTTATGCAATAAAAAGACCATCTAAATTTTTTGAGATTTTTGAAAAAAATCAAAGGGGTTAACCTTAGATTTTTTTTAGCCCAAAAAATGAAAGTTGGAAATCGATAGTTTTTTCGGGTGTTTCTAGCGTAATTTGGGCTGGAAAATCGAATGCCGTGCACAGATTTCACGTAAGTATGATAATTTAGATTTTATTCGGCTTTTAAGTTAAGAAAAGCAACTTTGTTATTTTCCTATTTTCTCGCGCATTTCGGCATTTTCGGCGAGTGCAATTGCGTTTTTCGCACTCTACGCATCGGGATACGTCGTCCTATGGAAAATAGAGACAATTTAAATTTTTTAGGATTTTTTTTAAAAACGCAAATAAACGCGCGCAATCGTGTTTTTCGTACTCTACGCATCGGAAAACGTCGATTTATGCAATAAAAAGACCATCTAAATTTTTTGAGATTTTTGAAAAAAATCAAAGGGGTTAACCTTAGATTTTTTTTACCCCAAAAAATGAAAGTTGGAAATCGATAGTTTTTTCGGGTGTTTCTAGCGTAATTTGGGCTGGAAAATCGAATGCCGTGCACAGATTTCACGTAAGTATGATAATTTAGATTTTATTCGGCTTTTAAGTTAAGAAAAGCAACTTTGTTATTTTCCTATTTTCTCGCGCATTTCGGCATTTTCGGCGAGTGCAATTGCGTTTTTCGCACTCTACGCATCGGGATACGTCGTCCTATGGAAAATAGAGACAATTTAAATTTTTTAGGATTTTTTTTAAAAACGCAAATAAACGCGCGCAATCGTGTTTTTCGTACTCTACGCATCGGAAAACGTCGATTTATGCAATAAAAAGACCATCTAAATTTTTTGAGATTTTTGAAAAAAATCAAAGGGGTTAACCTTAGATTTTTTTTACCCCAAAAAATGAAAGTTGGAAATCGATAGTTTTTTCGGGTGTTTCTAGCGTAATTTGGGCTGGAAAATCGAATGCCGTGCACAGATTTCACGTAAGTATGATAATTTAGATTTTATTCGGCTTTTAAGTTAAGAAAAGCAACTTTGTTATTTTCCTATTTTCTCGCGCATTTCGGCATTTTCGGCGAGTGCAATTGCGTTTTTCGCACTCTACGCATCGGGATACGTCGTCCTATGGAAAATAGAGACAATTTAAATTTTTTAGGATTTTTTTTAAAAACGCAAATAAACGCGCGCAATCGTGTTTTTCGTACTCTACGCATCGGAAAACGTCGATTTATGCAATAAAAAGACCATCTAAATTTTTTGAGATTTTTGAAAAAAATCAAAGGGGTTAACCTTAGTTTTTTTTTAGCCCAAAAAATGAAAGTTGGAAATCGATAGTTTTTTCGGGTGTTTCTAGCGTAATTTGGGCTGGAAAATCGAATGCCGTGCACAGATTTCACGTAAGTATGATAATTTAGATTTTATTCGGCTTTTAAGTTAAGAAAAGCAACTTTGTTATTTTCCTATTTTCTCGCGCATTTCGGCATTTTCGGCGAGTGCAATTGCGTTTTTCGCACTCTACGCATCGGGATACGTCGTCCTATGGAAAATAGAGACAATTTAAATTTTTTAGGATTTTTTTTAAAAACGCAAATAAACGCGCGCAATCGTGTTTTTCGTACTCTACGCATCGGAAAACGTCGATTTATGCAATAAAAAGACCATCTAAATTTTTTGAGATTTTTGAAAAAAATCAAAGGGGTTAACCTTAGATTTTTTTTACCCCAAAAAATGAAAGTTGGAAATCGATAGTTTTTTCGGGTGTTTCTAGCGTAATTTGGGCTGGAAAATCGAATGCCGTGCACAGATTTCACGTAAGTATGATAATTTAGATTTTATTCGGCTTTTAAGTTAAGAAAAGCAACTTTGTTATTTTCCTATTTTCTCGCGCATTTCGGCATTTTCGGCGAGTGCAATTGCGTTTTTCGCACTCTACGCATCGGGATACGTCGTCCTATGGAAAATAGAGACAATTAAAATTTTTTAGGATTTTTTTAAAAACGCAAATAAACGCGCGCAATCGTGTTTTTCGTACTCTACGCATCGGAAAACGTCGATTTATGCAATAAAAAGACCATCTAAATTTTTTGAGATTTTTGAAAAAAATCAAAGGGGTTAACCTTAGATTTTTTTTAGCCCAAAAAATGAAAGTTGGAAATCGATAGTTTTTTCGGGTGTTTCTAGCGTAATTTGGGCTGGAAAATCGAATGCCGTGCACAGATTTCACGTAAGTATGATAATTTAGATTTTATTCGGCTTTTAAGTTAAGAAAAGCAACTTTGTTATTTTCCTATTTTCTCGCGCATTTCGGCATTTTCGGCGAGTGCAATTGCGTTTTTCGCACTCTACGCATCGGGATACGTCGTCCTATGGAAAATAGAGACAATTTAAATTTTTTAGGATTTTTTTTAAAAACGCAAATAAACGCGCGCAATCGTGTTTTTCGTACTCTACGCATCGGAAAACGTCGATTTATGCAATAAAAAGACCATCTAAATTTTTTGAGATTTTTGAAAAAAATCAAAGGGGTTAACCTTAGATTTTTTTTAGCCCAAAAAATGAAAGTTGAAAATCGATAGTTTTTTCGGGTGTTTCTAGCGTAATTTGGGATGGAAAATCGAATGCCGTGCACAGATTTCACGTAAGTATGATAATTTAGATTTTATTCGGCTTTTAAGTTAAGAAAAGCAACTTTGTTATTTTCCTATTTTCTCGCGCATTTCGGCATTTTCGGCGAGTGCAATTGCGTTTTTCGCACTCTACGCATCGGGATACGTCGTCCTATGGAAAATAGAGACAATTTAAATTTTTTAGGATTTTTTTTAAAAACGCAAATAAACGCGCGCAATCGTGTTTTTCGTACTCTACGCATCGGAAAACGTCGATTTATGCAATAAAAAGACCATCTAAATTTTTTGAGATTTTTGAAAAAAATCAAAGGGGTTAACCTTAGATTTTTTTTAGCCCAAAAAATGAAAGTTGGAAATCGATAGTTTTTTCGGGTGTTTCTAGCGTAATTTGGGCTGGAAAATCGAATGCCGTGCACAGATTTCACGTAAGTATGATAATTTAGATTTTATTCGGCTTTTAAGTTAAGAAAAGCAACTTTGTTATTTTCCTATTTTCTCGCGCATTTCGGCATTTTCGGCGAGTGCAATTGCGTTTTTCGCACTCTACGCATCGGGATACGTCGTCCTATGGAAAATAGAGACAATTTAAATTTTTTAGGATTTTTTTTAAAAACGCAAATAAACGCGCGCAATCGTGTTTTTCGTACTCTACGCATCGGAAAACGTCGATTTATGCAATAAAAAGACCATCTAAATTTTTTGAGATTTTTGAAAAAAATCAAAGGGGTTAACCTTAGATTTTTTTTACCCCAAAAAATGAAAGTTGGAAATCGATAGTTTTTTCGGGTGTTTCTAGCGTAATTTGGGCTGGAAAATCGAATGCCGTGCACAGATTTCACGTAAGTATGATAATTTAGATTTTATTCGGCTTTTAAGTTAAGAAAAGCAACTTTGTTATTTTCCTATTTTCTCGCGCATTTCGGCATTTTCGGCGAGTGCAATTGCGTTTTTCGCACTCTACGCATCGGGATACGTCGTCCTATGGAAAATAGAGACAATTTAAATTTTTTAGGATTTTTTTTAAAAACGCAAATAAACGCGCGCAATCGTGTTTTTCGTACTCTACGCATCGGAAAACGTCGATTTATGCAATAAAAAGACCATCTAAATTTTTTGAGATTTTTGAAAAAAATCAAAGGGGTTAACCTTAGTTTTTTTTTAGCCCAAAAAATGAAAGTTGGAAATCGATAGTTTTTTCGGGTGTTTCTAGCGTAATTTGGGCTGGAAAATCGAATGCCGTGCACAGATTTCACGTAAGTATGATAATTTAGATTTTATTCGGCTTTTAAGTTAAGAAAAGCAACTTTGTTATTTTCCTATTTTCTCGCGCATTTCGGCATTTTCGGCGAGTGCAATTGCGTTTTTCGCACTCTACGCATCGGGATACGTCGTCCTATGGAAAATAGAGACAATTTAAATTTTTTAGGATTTTTTTTAAAAACGCAAATAAACGCGCGCAATCGTGTTTTTCGTACTCTACGCATCGGAAAACGTCGATTTATGCAATAAAAAGACCATCTAAATTTTTTGAGATTTTTGAAAAAAATCAAAGGGGTTAACCTTAGATTTTTTTTACCCCAAAAAATGAAAGTTGGAAATCGATAGTTTTTTCGGGTGTTTCTAGCGTAATTTGGGCTGGAAAATCGAATGCCGTGCACAGATTTCACGTAAGTATGATAATTTAGATTTTATTCGGCTTTTAAGTTAAGAAAAGCAACTTTGTTATTTTCCTATTTTCTCGCGCATTTCGGCATTTTCGGCGAGTGCAATTGCGTTTTTCGCACTCTACGCATCGGGATACGTCGTCCTATGGAAAATAGAGACAATTTAAATTTTTTAGGATTTTTTTTAAAAACGCAAATAAACGCGCGCAATCGTGTTTTTCGTACTCTACGCATCGGAAAACGTCGATTTATGTAATAAAAAGACCATCTAAATTTTTTGAGATTTTTGAAAAAAATCAAAGGGGTTAACCTTAGATTTTTTTTACCCCAAAAAATGAAAGTTGGAAATCGATAGTTTTTTCGGGTGTTTCTAGCGTAATTTGGGCTGGAAAATCGAATGCCGTGCACAGATTTCACGTAAGTATGATAATTTAGATTTTATTCGGCTTTTAAGTTAAGAAAAGCAACTTTGTTATTTTCCTATTTTCTCGCGCATTTCGGCATTTTCGGCGAGTGCAATTGCGTTTTTCGCACTCTACGCATCGGGATACGTCGTCCTATGGAAAATAGAGACAATTTAAATTTTTTAGGATTTTTTTAAAAACGCAAATAAACGCGCGCAATCGTGTTTTTCGTACTCTACGCATCGGAAAACGTCGATTTATGCAATAAAAAGACCATCTAAATTTTTTGAGATTTTTGAAAAAAATCAAAGGGGTTAACCTTAGATTTTTTTTAGCCCAAAAAATGAAAGTTGGAAATCGATAGTTTTTTCGGGTGTTTCTAGCGTAATTTGGGCTGGAAAATCGAATGCCGTGCACAGATTTCACGTAAGTATGATAATTTAGATTTTATTCGGCTTTTAAGTTAAGAAAAGCAACTTTGTTATTTTCCTATTTTCTCGCGCATTTCGGCATTTTCGGCGAGTGCAATTGCGTTTTTCGCACTCTACGCATCGGGATACGTCGTCCTATGGAAAATAGAGACAATTTAAATTTTTTAGGATTTTTTTTAAAAACGCAAATAAACGCGCGCAATCGTGTTTTTCGTACTCTACGCATCGGAAAACGTCGAGATATGCAATAAAAAGACCATCTAAATTTTTTGAGATTTTTGAAAAAAATCAAAGGGGTTAACCTTAGATTTTTTTTAGCCCAAAAAATGAAAGTTGGAAATCGATAGTTTTTTCGGGTGTTTCTAGCGTAATTTGGGCTGAAAAATCGAATGCCGTGCACAGATTTCACGTAAGTATGATAATTTAGATTTTATTCGGCTTTTAAGTTAAGAAAAGCAACTTTGTTATTTTCCTATTTTCTCGCGCATTTCGGCATTTTCGGCGAGTGCAATTGCGTTTTTCGCACTCTACGCATCGGGATACGTCGTCCTATGGAAAATAGAGACAATTTAAATTTTTTAGGATTTTTTTTAAAAACGCAAATAAACGCGCGCAATCGTGTTTTTCGTACTCTACGCATCGGAAAACGTCGATTTATGCAATAAAAAGACCATCTAAATTTTTTGAGATTTTTGAAAAAAATCAAAGGGGTTAACCTTAGATTTTTTTTAGCCCAAAAAATGAAAGTTGAAAATCGATAGTTTTTTCGGGTGTTTCTAGCGTAATTTGGGATGGAAAATCGAATGCCGTGCACAGATTTCACGTAAGTATGATAATTTAGATTTTATTCGGCTTTTAAGTTAAGAAAAGCAACTTTGTTATTTTCCTATTTTCTCGCGCATTTCGGCATTTTCGGCGAGTGCAATTGCGTTTTTCGCACTCTACGCATCGGGATACGTCGTCCTATGGAAAATAGAGACAATTTAAATTTTTTAGGATTTTTTTTAAAAACGCAAATAAACGCGCGCAATCGTGTTTTTCGTACTCTACGCATCGGAAAACGTCGATTTATGCAATAAAAAGACCATCTAAATTTTTTGAGATTTTTGAAAAAAATCAAAGGGGTTAACCTTAGATTTTTTTTAGCCCAAAAAATGAAAGTTGAAAATCGATAGTTTTTTCGGGTGTTTCTAGCGTAATTTGGGATGGAAAATCGAATGCCGTGCACAGATTTCACGTAAGTATGATAATTTAGATTTTATTCGGCTTTTAAGTTAAGAAAAGCAACTTTGTTATTTTCCTATTTTCTCGCGCATTTCGGCATTTTCGGCGAGTGCAATTGCGTTTTTCGCACTCTACGCATCGGGATACGTCGTCCTATGGAAAATAGAGACAATTTAAATTTTTTAGGATTTTTTTTAAAAACGCAAATAAACGCGCGCAATCGTGTTTTTCGTACTCTACGCATCGGAAAACGTCGATTTATGCAATAAAAAGACCATCTAAATTTTTTGAGATTTTTGAAAAAAATCAAAGGGGTTAACCTTAGATTTTTTTTAGCCCAAAAAATGAAAGTTGGAAATCGATAGTTTTTTCGGGTGTTTCTAGCGTAATTTGGGCTGGAAAATCGAATGCCGTGCACAGATTTCACGTAAGTATGATAATTTAGATTTTATTCGGCTTTTAAGTTAAGAAAAGCAACTTTGTTATTTTCCTATTTTCTCGCGCATTTCGGCATTTTCGGCGAGTGCAATTGCGTTTTTCGCACTCTACGCATCGGGATACGTCGTCCTATGGAAAATAGAGACAATTTAAATTTTTTAGGATTTTTTTTAAAAACGCAAATAAACGCGCGCAATCGTGTTTTTCGTACTCTACGCATCGGAAAACGTCGATTTATGCAATAAAAAGACCATCTAAATTTTTTGAGATTTTTGAAAAAAATCAAAGGGGTTAACCTTAGTTTTTTTTTAGCCCAAAAAATGAAAGTTGGAAATCGATAGTTTTTTCGGGTGTTTCTAGCGTAATTTGGGCTGGAAAATCGAATGCCGTGCACAGATTTCACGTAAGTATGATAATTTAGATTTTATTCGGCTTTTAAGTTAAGAAAAGCAACTTTGTTATTTTCCTATTTTCTCGCGCATTTCGGCATTTTCGGCGAGTGCAATTGCGTTTTTCGCACTCTACGCATCGGGATACGTCGTCCTATGGAAAATAGAGACAATTTAAATTTTTTAGGATTTTTTTTAAAAACGCAAATAAACGCGCGCAATCGTGTTTTTCGTACTCTACGCATCGGAAAACGTCGATTTATGCAATAAAAAGACCATCTAAATTTTTTGAGATTTTTGAAAAAAATCAAAGGGGTTAACCTTAGATTTTTTTTAGCCCAAAAAATGAAAGTTGGAAATCGATAGTTTTTTCGGGTGTTTCTAGCGTAATTTGGGCTGGAAAATCGAATGCCGTGCACAGATTTCACGTAAGTATGATAATTTAGATTTTATTCGGCTTTTAAGTTAAGAAAAGCAACTTTGTTATTTTCCTATTTTCTCGCGCATTTCGGCATTTTCGGCGAGTGCAATTGCGTTTTTCGCACTCTACGCATCGGGATACGTCGTCCTATGGAAAATAGAGACAATTTAAATTTTTTAGGATTTTTTTTAAAAACGCAAATAAACGCGCGCAATCGTGTTTTTCGTACTCTACGCATCGGAAAACGTCGATTTATGCAATAAAAAGACCATCTAAATTTTTTAAGATTTTTGAAAAAAATCAAAGGGGTTAACCTTAGATTTTTTTTACCCCAAAAAATGAAAGTTGGAAATCGATAGTTTTTTCGGGTGTTTCTAGCGTAATTTGGGCTGGAAAATCGAATGCCGTGCACAGATTTCACGTAAGTATGATAATTTAGATTTTATTCGGCTTTTAAGTTAAGAAAAGCAACTTTGTTATTTTCCTATTTTCTCGCGCATTTCGGCATTTTCGGCGAGTGCAATTGCGTTTTTCGCACTCTACGCATCGGGATACGTCGTCCTATGGAAAATAGAGACAATTTAAATTTTTTAGGATTTTTTTTAAAAACGCAAATAAACGCGCGCAATCGTGTTTTTCGTACTCTACGCATCGGAAAACGTCGATTTATGCAATAAAAAGACCATCTAAATTTTTTGAGATTTTTGAAAAAAATCAAAGGGGTTAACCTTAGATTTTTTTTACCCCAAAAAATGAAAGTTGGAAATCGATAGTTTTTTCGGGTGTTTCTAGCGTAATTTGGGCTGGAAAATCGAATGCCGTGCACAGATTTCACGTAAGTATGATAATTTAGATTTTATTCGGCTTTTAAGTTAAGAAAAGCAACTTTGTTATTTTCCTATTTTCTCGCGCATTTCGGCATTTTCGGCGAGTGCAATTGCGTTTTTCGCACTCTACGCATCGGGATACGTCGTCCTATGGAAAATAGAGACAATTTAAATTTTTTAGGATTTTTTTTAAAAACGCAAATAAACGCGCGCAATCGTGTTTTTCGTACTCTACGCATCGGAAAACGTCGATTTATGCAATAAAAAGACCATCTAAATTTTTTGAGATTTTTGAAAAAAATCAAAGGGGTTAACCTTAGTTTTTTTTTAGCCCAAAAAATGAAAGTTGGAAATCGATAGTTTTTTCGGGTGTTTCTAGCGTAATTTGGGCTGGAAAATCGAATGCCGTGCACAGATTTCACGTAAGTATGATAATTTAGATTTTATTCGGCTTTTAAGTTAAGAAAAGCAACTTTGTTATTTTCCTATTTTCTCGCGCATTTCGGCATTTTCGGCGAGTGCAATTGCGTTTTTCGCACTCTACGCATCGGGATACGTCGTCCTATGGAAAATAGAGACAATTTAAATTTTTTAGGATTTTTTTTAAAAACGCAAATAAACGCGCGCAATCGTGTTTTTCGTACTCTACGCATCGGAAAACGTCGATTTATGCAATAAAAAGACCATCTAAATTTTTTGAGATTTTTGAAAAAAATCAAAGGGGTTAACCTTAGATTTTTTTTACCCCAAAAAATGAAAGTTGGAAATCGATAGTTTTTTCGGGTGTTTCTAGCGTAATTTGGGCTGGAAAATCGAATGCCGTGCACAGATTTCACGTAAGTATGATAATTTAGATTTTATTCGGCTTTTAAGTTAAGAAAAGCAACTTTGTTATTTTCCTATTTTCTCGCGCATTTCGGCATTTTCGGCGAGTGCAATTGCGTTTTTCGCACTCTACGCATCGGGATACGTCGTCCTATGGAAAATAGAGACAATTTAAATTTTTTAGGATTTTTTTTAAAAACGCAAATAAACGCGCGCAATCGTGTTTTTCGTACTCTACGCATCGGAAAACGTCGATTTATGCAATAAAAAGACCATCTAAATTTTTTGAGATTTTTGAAAAAAATCAAAGGGGTTAACCTTAGATTTTTTTTACCCCAAAAAATGAAAGTTGGAAATCGATAGTTTTTTCGGGTGTTTCTAGCGTAATTTGGGCTGGAAAATCGAATGCCGTGCACAGATTTCACGTAAGTATGATAATTTAGATTTTATTCGGCTTTTAAGTTAAGAAAAGCAACTTTGTTATTTTCCTATTTTCTCGCGCATTTCGGCATTTTCGGCGAGTGCAATTGCGTTTTTCGCACTCTACGCATCGGGATACGTCGTCCTATGGAAAATAGAGACAATTTAAATTTTTTAGGATTTTTTTAAAAACGCAAATAAACGCGCGCAATCGTGTTTTTCGTACTCTACGCATCGGAAAACGTCGATTTATGCAATAAAAAGACCATCTAAATTTTTTGAGATTTTTGAAAAAAATCAAAGGGGTTAACCTTAGATTTTTTTTAGCCCAAAAAATGAAAGTTGGAAATCGATAGTTTTTTCGGGTGTTTCTAGCGTAATTTGGGCTGGAAAATCGAATGCCGTGCACAGATTTCACGTAAGTATGATAATTTAGATTTTATTCGGCTTTTAAGTTAAGAAAAGCAACTTTGTTATTTTCCTATTTTCTCGCGCATTTCGGCATTTTCGGCGAGTGCAATTGCGTTTTTCGCACTCTACGCATCGGGATACGTCGTCCTATGGAAAATAGAGACAATTTAAATTTTTTAGGATTTTTTTTAAAAACGCAAATAAACGCGCGCAATCGTGTTTTTCGTACTCTACGCATCGGAAAACGTCGAGATATGCAATAAAAAGACCATCTAAATTTTTTGAGATTTTTGAAAAAAATCAAAGGGGTTAACCTTAGATTTTTTTTAGCCCAAAAAATGAAAGTTGGAAATCGATAGTTTTTTCGGGTGTTTCTAGCGTAATTTGGGCTGAAAAATCGAATGCCGTGCACAGATTTCACGTAAGTATGATAATTTAGATTTTATTCGGCTTTTAAGTTAAGAAAAGCAACTTTGTTATTTTCCTATTTTCTCGCGCATTTCGGCATTTTCGGCGAGTGCAATTGCGTTTTTCGCACTCTACGCATCGGGATACGTCGTCCTATGGAAAATAGAGACAATTTAAATTTTTTAGGATTTTTTTTAAAAACGCAAATAAACGCGCGCAATCGTGTTTTTCGTACTCTACGCATCGGAAAACGTCGATTTATGCAATAAAAAGACCATCTAAATTTTTTGAGATTTTTGAAAAAAATCAAAGGGGTTAACCTTAGATTTTTTTTAGCCCAAAAAATGAAAGTTGAAAATCGATAGTTTTTTCGGGTGTTTCTAGCGTAATTTGGGATGGAAAATCGAATGCCGTGCACAGATTTCACGTAAGTATGATAATTTAGATTTTATTCGGCTTTTAAGTTAAGAAAAGCAACTTTGTTATTTTCCTATTTTCTCGCGCATTTCGGCATTTTCGGCGAGTGCAATTGCGTTTTTCGCACTCTACGCATCGGGATACGTCGTCCTATGGAAAATAGAGACAATTTAAATTTTTTAGGATTTTTTTTAAAAACGCAAATAAACGCGCGCAATCGTGTTTTTCGTACTCTACGCATCGGAAAACGTCGATTTATGCAATAAAAAGACCATCTAAATTTTTTGAGATTTTTGAAAAAAATCAAAGGGGTTAACCTTAGATTTTTTTTAGCCCAAAAAATGAAAGTTGAAAATCGATAGTTTTTTCGGGTGTTTCTAGCGTAATTTGGGATGGAAAATCGAATGCCGTGCACAGATTTCACGTAAGTATGATAATTTAGATTTTATTCGGCTTTTAAGTTAAGAAAAGCAACTTTGTTATTTTCCTATTTTCTCGCGCATTTCGGCATTTTCGGCGAGTGCAATTGCGTTTTTCGCACTCTACGCATCGGGATACGTCGTCCTATGGAAAATAGAGACAATTTAAATTTTTTAGGATTTTTTTTAAAAACGCAAATAAACGCGCGCAATCGTGTTTTTCGTACTCTACGCATCGGAAAACGTCGATTTATGCAATAAAAAGACCATCTAAATTTTTTGAGATTTTTGAAAAAAATCAAAGGGGTTAACCTTAGATTTTTTTTAGCCCAAAAAATGAAAGTTGGAAATCGATAGTTTTTTCGGGTGTTTCTAGCGTAATTTGGGCTGGAAAATCGAATGCCGTGCACAGATTTCACGTAAGTATGATAATTTAGATTTTATTCGGCTTTTAAGTTAAGAAAAGCAACTTTGTTATTTTCCTATTTTCTCGCGCATTTCGGCATTTTCGGCGAGTGCAATTGCGTTTTTCGCACTCTACGCATCGGGATACGTCGTCCTATGGAAAATAGAGACAATTTAAATTTTTTAGGATTTTTTTTAAAAACGCAAATAAACGCGCGCAATCGTGTTTTTCGTACTCTACGCATCGGAAAACGTCGATTTATGCAATAAAAAGACCATCTAAATTTTTTGAGATTTTTGAAAAAAATCAAAGGGGTTAACCTTAGTTTTTTTTTAGCCCAAAAAATGAAAGTTGGAAATCGATAGTTTTTTCGGGTGTTTCTAGCGTAATTTGGGCTGGAAAATCGAATGCCGTGCACAGATTTCACGTAAGTATGATAATTTAGATTTTATTCGGCTTTTAAGTTAAGAAAAGCAACTTTGTTATTTTCCTATTTTCTCGCGCATTTCGGCATTTTCGGCGAGTGCAATTGCGTTTTTCGCACTCTACGCATCGGGATACGTCGTCCTATGGAAAATAGAGACAATTTAAATTTTTTAGGATTTTTTTTAAAAACGCAAATAAACGCGCGCAATCGTGTTTTTCGTACTCTACGCATCGGAAAACGTCGATTTATGCAATAAAAAGACCATCTAAATTTTTTGAGATTTTTGAAAAAAATCAAAGGGGTTAACCTTAGATTTTTTTTAGCCCAAAAAATGAAAGTTGGAAATCGATAGTTTTTTCGGGTGTTTCTAGCGTAATTTGGGCTGGAAAATCGAATGCCGTGCACAGATTTCACGTAAGTATGATAATTTAGATTTTATTCGGCTTTTAAGTTAAGAAAAGCAACTTTGTTATTTTCCTATTTTCTCGCGCATTTCGGCATTTTCGGCGAGTGCAATTGCGTTTTTCGCACTCTACGCATCGGGATACGTCGTCCTATGGAAAATAGAGACAATTTAAATTTTTTAGGATTTTTTTTAAAAACGCAAATAAACGCGCGCAATCGTGTTTTTCGTACTCTACGCATCGGAAAACGTCGATTTATGCAATAAAAAGACCATCTAAATTTTTTAAGATTTTTGAAAAAAATCAAAGGGGTTAACCTTAGATTTTTTTTACCCCAAAAAATGAAAGTTGGAAATCGATAGTTTTTTCGGGTGTTTCTAGCGTAATTTGGGCTGGAAAATCGAATGCCGTGCACAGATTTCACGTAAGTATGATAATTTAGATTTTATTCGGCTTTTAAGTTAAGAAAAGCAACTTTGTTATTTTCCTATTTTCTCGCGCATTTCGGCATTTTCGGCGAGTGCAATTGCGTTTTTCGCACTCTACGCATCGGGATACGTCGTCCTATGGAAAATAGAGACAATTTAAATTTTTTAGGATTTTTTTTAAAAACGCAAATAAACGCGCGCAATCGTGTTTTTCGTACTCTACGCATCGGAAAACGTCGATTTATGCAATAAAAAGACCATCTAAATTTTTTGAGATTTTTGAAAAAAATCAAAGGGGTTAACCTTAGATTTTTTTTACCCCAAAAAATGAAAGTTGGAAATCGATAGTTTTTTCGGGTGTTTCTAGCGTAATTTGGGCTGGAAAATCGAATGCCGTGCACAGATTTCACGTAAGTATGATAATTTAGATTTTATTCGGCTTTTAAGTTAAGAAAAGCAACTTTGTTATTTTCCTATTTTCTCGCGCATTTCGGCATTTTCGGCGAGTGCAATTGCGTTTTTCGCACTCTACGCATCGGGATACGTCGTCCTATGGAAAATAGAGACAATTTAAATTTTTTAGGATTTTTTTTAAAAACGCAAATAAACGCGCGCAATCGTGTTTTTCGTACTCTACGCATCGGAAAACGTCGATTTATGCAATAAAAAGACCATCTAAATTTTTTGAGATTTTTGAAAAAAATCAAAGGGGTTAACCTTAGATTTTTTTTAGCCCAAAAAATGAAAGTTGGAAATCGATAGTTTTTTCGGGTGTTTCTAGCGTAATTTGGGCTGGAAAATCGAATGCCGTGCACAGATTTCACGTAAGTATGATAATTTAGATTTTATTCGGCTTTTAAGTTAAGAAAAGCAACTTTGTTATTTTCCTATTTTCTCGCGCATTTCGGCATTTTCGGCGAGTGCAATTGCGTTTTTCGCACTCTACGCATCGGGATACGTCGTCCTATGGAAAATAGAGACAATTTAAATTTTTTAGGATTTTTTTTAAAAACGCAAATAAACGCGCGCAATCGTGTTTTTCGTACTCTACGCATCGGAAAACGTCGATTTATGCAATAAAAAGACCATCTAAATTTTTTGAGATTTTTGAAAAAAATCAAAGGGGTTAACCTTAGATTTTTTTTACCCCAAAAAATGAAAGTTGGAAATCGATAGTTTTTTCGGGTGTTTCTAGCGTAATTTGGGCTGGAAAATCGAATGCCGTGCACAGATTTCACGTAAGTATGATAATTTAGATTTTATTCGGCTTTTAAGTTAAGAAAAGCAACTTTGTTATTTTCCTATTTTCTCGCGCATTTCGGCATTTTCGGCGAGTGCAATTGCGTTTTTCGCACTCTACGCATCGGGATACGTCGTCCTATGGAAAATAGAGACAATTTAAATTTTTTAGGATTTTTTTTAAAAACGCAAATAAACGCGCGCAATCGTGTTTTTCGTACTCTACGCATCGGAAAACGTCGATTTATGCAATAAAAAGACCATCTAAATTTTTTGAGATTTTTGAAAAAAATCAAAGGGGTTAACCTTAGATTTTTTTTAGCCCAAAAAATGAAAGTTGGAAATCGATAGTTTTTTCGGGTGTTTCTAGCGTAATTTGGGCTGGAAAATCGAATGCCGTGCACAGATTTCACGTAAGTATGATAATTTAGATTTTATTCGGCTTTTAAGTTAAGAAAAGCAACTTTGTTATTTTCCTATTTTCTCGCGCATTTCGGCATTTTCGGCGAGTGCAATTGCGTTTTTCGCACTCTACGCATCGGGATACGTCGTCCTATGGAAAATAGAGACAATTTAAATTTTTTAGGATTTTTTTTAAAAACGCAAATAAACGCGCGCAATCGTGTTTTTCGTACTCTACGCATCGGAAAACGTCGATTTATGCAATAAAAAGACCATCTAAATTTTTTGAGATTTTTGAAAAAAATCAAAGGGGTTAACCTTAGATTTTTTTTAGCCCAAAAAATGAAAGTTGGAAATCGATAGTTTTTTCGGGTGTTTCTAGCGTAATTTGGGCTGGAAAATCGAATGCCGTGCACAGATTTCACGTAAGTATGATAATTTAGATTTTATTCGGCTTTTAAGTTAAGAAAAGCAACTTTGTTATTTTCCTATTTTCTCGCGCATTTCGGCATTTTCGGCGAGTGCAATTGCGTTTTTCGCACTCTACGCATCGGGATACGTCGTCCTATGGAAAATAGAGACAATTTAAATTTTTTAGGATTTTTTTAAAAACGCAAATAAACGCGCGCAATCGTGTTTTTCGTACTCTACGCATCGGAAAACGTCGATTTATGCAATAAAAAGACCATCTAAATTTTTTGAGATTTTTGAAAAAAATCAAAGGGGTTAACCTTAGATTTTTTTTACCCCAAAAAATGAAAGTTGGAAATCGATAGTTTTTTCGGGTGTTTCTAGCGTAATTTGGGCTGGAAAATCGAATGCCGTGCACAGATTTCACGTAAGTATGATAATTTAGATTTTATTCGGCTTTTAAGTTAAGAAAAGCAACTTTGTTATTTTCCTATTTTCTCGCGCATTTCGGCATTTTCGGCGAGTGCAATTGCGTTTTTCGCACTCTACGCATCGGGATACGTCGTCCTATGGAAAATAGAGACAATTTAAATTTTTTAGGATTTTTTTAAAAACGCAAATAAACGCGCGCAATCGTGTTTTTCGTACTCTACGCATCGGAAAACGTCGATTTATGCAATAAAAAGACCATCTAAATTTTTGAGATTTTTGAAAAAAATCAAAGGGGTTAACCTTAGATTTTTTTTAGCCCAAAAAATGAAAGTTGGAAATCGATAGTTTTTTCGGGTGTTTCTAGCGTAATTTGGGCTGGAAAATCGAATGCCGTGCACAGATTTCACGTAAGTATGATAATTTAGATTTTATTCGGCTTTTAAGTTAAGAAAAGCAACTTTGTTATTTTCCTATTTTCTCGCGCATTTCGGCATTTTCGGCGAGTGCAATTGCGTTTTTCGCACTCTACGCATCGGGATACGTCGTCCTATGGAAAATAGAGACAATTTAAATTTTTTAGGATTTTTTTTAAAAACGCAAATAAACGCGCGCAATCGTGTTTTTCGTACTCTACGCATCGGAAAACGTCGATTTATGCAATAAAAAGACCATCTAAATTTTTGAGATTTTTGAAAAAAATCAAAGGGGTTAACCTTAGATTTTTTTTAGCCCAAAAAATGAAAGTTGGAAATCGATAGTTTTTTCGGGTGTTTCTAGCGTAATTTGGGCTGGAAAATCGAATGCCGTGCACAGATTTCACGTAAGTATGATAATTTAGATTTTATTCGGCTTTTAAGTTAAGAAAAGCAACTTTGTTATTTTCCTATTTTCTCGCGCATTTCGGCATTTTCGGCGAGTGCAATTGCGTTTTTCGCACTCTACGCATCGGGATACGTCGTCCTATGGAAAATAGAGACAATTTAAATTTTTTAGGATTTTTTTAAAAACGCAAATAAACGCGCGCAATCGTGTTTTTCGTACTCTACGCATCGGAAAACGTCGATTTATGCAATAAAAAGACCATCTAAATTTTTGAGATTTTTGAAAAAAATCAAAGGGGTTAACCTTAGATTTTTTTTAGCCCAAAAAATGAAAGTTGGAAATCGATAGTTTTTTCGGGTGTTTCTAGCGTAATTTGGGCTGGAAAATCGAATGCCGTGCACAGATTTCACGTAAGTATGATAATTTAGATTTTATTCGGCTTTTAAGTTAAGAAAAGCAACTTTGTTATTTTCCTATTTTCTCGCGCATTTCGGCATTTTCGGCGAGTGCAATTGCGTTTTTCGCACTCTACGCATCGGGATACGTCGTCCTATGGAAAATAGAGACAATTTAAATTTTTTAGGATTTTTTTAAAAACGCAAATAAACGCGCGCAATCGTGTTTTTCGTACTCTACGCATCGGAAAACGTCGATTTATGCAATAAAAAGACCATCTAAATTTTTTGAGATTTTTGAAAAAAATCAAAGGGGTTAACCTTAGATTTTTTTTACCCCAAAAAATGAAAGTTGGAAATCGATAGTTTTTTCGGGTGTTTCTAGCGTAATTTGGGCTGGAAAATCGAATGCCGTGCACAGATTTCACGTAAGTATGATAATTTAGATTTTATTCGGCTTTTAAGTTAAGAAAAGCAACTTTGTTATTTTCCTATTTTCTCGCGCATTTCGGCATTTTCGGCGAGTGCAATTGCGTTTTTCGCACTCTACGCATCGGGATACGTCGTCCTATGGAAAATAGAGACAATTTAAATTTTTTAGGATTTTTTTTAAAAACGCAAATAAACGCGCGCAATCGTGTTTTTCGTACTCTACGCATCGGAAAACGTCGATTTATGCAATAAAAAGACCATCTAAATTTTTTGAGATTTTTGAAAAAAATCAAAGGGGTTAACCTTAGATTTTTTTTAGCCCAAAAAATGAAAGTTGGAAATCGATAGTTTTTTCGGGTGTTTCTAGCGTAATTTGGGCTGGAAAATCGAATGCCGTGCACAGATTTCACGTAAGTATGATAATTTAGATTTTATTCGGCTTTTAAGTTAAGAAAAGCAACTTTGTTATTTTCCTATTTTCTCGCGCATTTCGGCATTTTCGGCGAGTGCAATTGCGTTTTTCGCACTCTACGCATCGGGATACGTCGTCCTATGGAAAATAGAGACAATTTAAATTTTTTAGGATTTTTTTTAAAAACGCAAATAAACGCGCGCAATCGTGTTTTTCGTACTCTACGCATCGGAAAACGTCGATTTATGCAATAAAAAGACCATCTAAATTTTTTGAGATTTTTGAAAAAAATCAAAGGGGTTAACCTTAGATTTTTTTTACCCCAAAAAATGAAAGTTGGAAATCGATAGTTTTTTCGGGTGTTTCTAGCGTAATTTGGGCTGGAAAATCGAATGCCGTGCACAGATTTCACGTAAGTATGATAATTTAGATTTTATTCGGCTTTTAAGTTAAGAAAAGCAACTTTGTTATTTTCCTATTTTCTCGCGCATTTCGGCATTTTCGGCGAGTGCAATTGCGTTTTTCGCACTCTACGCATCGGGATACGTCGTCCTATGGAAAATAGAGACAATTTAAATTTTTTAGGATTTTTTTTAAAAACGCAAATAAACGCGCGCAATCGTGTTTTTCGTACTCTACGCATCGGAAAACGTCGATTTATGCAATAAAAAGACCATCTAAATTTTTTGAGATTTTTGAAAAAAATCAAAGGGGTTAACCTTAGTTTTTTTTTAGCCCAAAAAATGAAAGTTGGAAATCGATAGTTTTTTCGGGTGTTTCTAGCGTAATTTGGGCTGGAAAATCGAATGCCGTGCACAGATTTCACGTAAGTATGATAATTTAGATTTTATTCGGCTTTTAAGTTAAGAAAAGCAACTTTGTTATTTTCCTATTTTCTCGCGCATTTCGGCATTTTCGGCGAGTGCAATTGCGTTTTTCGCACTCTACGCATCGGGATACGTCGTCCTATGGAAAATAGAGACAATTTAAATTTTTTAGGATTTTTTTTAAAAACGCAAATAAACGCGCGCAATCGTGTTTTTCGTACTCTACGCATCGGAAAACGTCGATTTATGCAATAAAAAGACCATCTAAATTTTTTGAGATTTTTGAAAAAAATCAAAGGGGTTAACCTTAGATTTTTTTTAGCCCAAAAAATGAAAGTTGGAAATCGA
Organism: Cantharis lateralis; assembly: GCA_963170105.1. Lineage (NCBI taxonomy): Eukaryota > Metazoa > Arthropoda > Insecta > Coleoptera > Cantharidae > Cantharis > Cantharis lateralis. The sequence continues at coordinate 53,711 of CAUJGK010000037.1, forward strand.
TAGTTTTTTCGGGTCTTTCTAGCGTAATTTGGGCTGGAAAATCGAATGCCGTGCACAGATTTCACGTAAGTATGATAATTTAGATTTTATTCGGCTTTTAAGTTAAGAAAAGCAACTTTGTTATTTTCCTATTTTCTCGCGCATTTCGGCATTTTCGGCGAGTGCAATTGCGTTTTTCGCACTCTACGCATCGGGATACGTCGTCCTATGGAAAATAGAGACAATTTAAATTTTTTAGGATTTTTTTTAAAAACGCAAATAAACGCGCGCAATCGTGTTTTTCGTACTCTACGCATCGGAAAACGTCGATTTATGCAATAAAAAGACCATCTAAATTTTTTGAGATTTTTGAAAAAAATCAAAGGGGTTAACCTTAGATTTTTTTTACCCCAAAAAATGAAAGTTGGAAATCGATAGTTTTTTCGGGTGTTTCTAGCGTAATTTGGGCTGGAAAATCGAATGCCGTGCACAGATTTCACGTAAGTATGATAATTTAGATTTTATTCGGCTTTTAAGTTAAGAAAAGCAACTTTGTTATTTTCCTATTTTCTCGCGCATTTCGGCATTTTCGGCGAGTGCAATTGCGTTTTTCGCACTCTACGCATCGGGATACGTCGTCCTATGGAAAATAGAGACAATTTAAATTTTTTAGGATTTTTTTTAAAAACGCAAATAAACGCGCGCAATCGTGTTTTTCGTACTCTACGCATCGGAAAACGTCGATTTATGCAATAAAAAGACCATCTAAATTTTTTGAGATTTTTGAAAAAAATCAAAGGGGTTAACCTTAGATTTTTTTTAGCCCAAAAAATGAAAGTTGGAAATCGATAGTTTTTTCGGGTGTTTCTAGCGTAATTTGGGCTGGAAAATCGAATGCCGTGCACAGATTTCACGTAAGTATGATAATTTAGATTTTATTCGGCTTTTAAGTTAAGAAAAGCAACTTTGTTATTTTCCTATTTTCTCGCGCATTTCGGCATTTTCGGCGAGTGCAATTGCGTTTTTCGCACTCTACGCATCGGGATACGTCGTCCTATGGAAAATAGAGACAATTTAAATTTTTTAGGATTTTTTTTAAAAACGCAAATAAACGCGCGCAATCGTGTTTTTCGTACTCTACGCATCGGAAAACGTCGATTTATGCAATAAAAAGACCATCTAAATTTTTTGAGATTTTTGAAAAAAATCAAAGGGGTTAACCTTAGATTTTTTTTAGCCCAAAAAATGAAAGTTGGAAATCGATAGTTTTTTCGGGTGTTTCTAGCGTAATTTGGGCTGGAAAATCGAATGCCGTGCACAGATTTCACGTAAGTATGATAATTTAGATTTTATTCGGCTTTTAAGTTAAGAAAAGCAACTTTGTTATTTTCCTATTTTCTCGCGCATTTCGGCATTTTCGGCGAGTGCAATTGCGTTTTTCGCACTCTACGCATCGGGATACGTCGTCCTATGGAAAATAGAGACAATTTAAATTTTTTAGGATTTTTTTTAAAAACGCAAATAAACGCGCGCAATCGTGTTTTTCGTACTCTACGCATCGGAAAACGTCGATTTATGCAATAAAAAGACCATCTAAATTTTTTGAGATTTTTGAAAAAAATCAAAGGGGTTAACCTTAGATTTTTTTTAGCCCAAAAAATGAAAGTTGGAAATCGATAGTTTTTTCGGGTGTTTCTAGCGTAATTTGGGCTGAAAAATCGAATGCCGTGCACAGATTTCACGTAAGTATGATAATTTAGATTTTATTCGGCTTTTAAGTTAAGAAAAGCAACTTTGTTATTTTCCTATTTTCTCGCGCATTTCGGCATTTTCGGCGAGTGCAATTGCGTTTTTCGCACTCTACGCATCGGGATACGTCGTCCTATGGAAAATAGAGACAATTTAAATTTTTTAGGATTTTTTTTAAAAACGCAAATAAACGCGCGCAATCGTGTTTTTCGTACTCTACGCATCGGAAAACGTCGATTTATGCAATAAAAAGACCATCTAAATTTTTTGAGATTTTTGAAAAAAATCAAAGGGGTTAACCTTAGATTTTTTTTACCCCAAAAAATGAAAGTTGGAAATCGATAGTTTTTTCGGGTGTTTCTAGCGTAATTTGGGCTGGAAAATCGAATGCCGTGCACAGATTTCACGTAAGTATGATAATTTAGATTTTATTCGGCTTTTAAGTTAAGAAAAGCAACTTTGTTATTTTCCTATTTTCTCGCGCATTTCGGCATTTTCGGCGAGTGCAATTGCGTTTTTCGCACTCTACGCATCGGGATACGTCGTCCTATGGAAAATAGAGACAATTTAAATTTTTTAGGATTTTTTTAAAAACGCAAATAAACGCGCGCAATCGTGTTTTTCGTACTCTACGCATCGGAAAACGTCGATTTATGCAATAAAAAGACCATCTAAATTTTTTGAGATTTTTGAAAAAAATCAAAGGGGTTAACCTTAGATTTTTTTTACCCCAAAAAATGAAAGTTGGAAATCGATAGTTTTTTCGGGTGTTTCTAGCGTAATTTGGGCTGGAAAATCGAATGCCGTGCACAGATTTCACGTAAGTATGATAATTTAGATTTTATTCGGCTTTTAAGTTAAGAAAAGCAACTTTGTTATTTTCCTATTTTCTCGCGCATTTCGGCATTTTCGGCGAGTGCAATTGCGTTTTTCGCACTCTACGCATCGGGATACGTCGTCCTATGGAAAATAGAGACAATTTAAATTTTTTAGGATTTTTTTTAAAAACGCAAATAAACGCGCGCAATCGTGTTTTTCGTACTCTACGCATCGGGAAACGTCGATTTATGCAATAAAAAGACCATCTAAATTTTTTGAGATTTTTGAAAAAAATCAAAGGGTTAACCTTAGATTTTTTTTAGCCCAAAAAATGAAAGTTGGAAATCGATAGTTTTTTCGGGTGTTTCTAGCGTAATTTGGGCTGGAAAATCGAATGCCGTGCACAGATTTCACGTAAGTATGATAATTTAGATTTTATTCGGCTTTTAAGTTAAGAAAAGCAACTTTGTTATTTTCCTATTTTCTCGCGCATTTCGGCATTTTCGGCGAGTGCAATTGCGTTTTTCGCACTCTACGCATCGGGATACGTCGTCCTATGGAAAATAGAGACAATTTAAATTTTTTAGGATTTTTTTTAAAAACGCAAATAAACGCGCGCAATCGTGTTTTTCGTACTCTACGCATCGGAAAACGTCGATTTATGCAATAAAAAGACCATCTAAATTTTTTGAGATTTTTGAAAAAAATCAAAGGGGTTAACCTTAGATTTTTTTTACCCCAAAAAATGAAAGTTGGAAATCGATAGTTTTTTCGGGTGTTTCTAGCGTAATTTGGGCTGGAAAATCGAATGCCGTGCACAGATTTCACGTAAGTATGATAATTTAGATTTTATTCGGCTTTTAAGTTAAGAAAAGCAACTTTGTTATTTTCCTATTTTCTCGCGCATTTCGGCATTTTCGGCGAGTGCAATTGCGTTTTTCGCACTCTACGCATCGGGATACGTCGTCCTATGGAAAATAGAGACAATTTAAATTTTTTAGGATTTTTTTAAAAACGCAAATAAACGCGCGCAATCGTGTTTTTCGTACTCTACGCATCGGAAAACGTCGATTTATGCAATAAAAAGACCATCTAAATTTTTTGAGATTTTTGAAAAAAATCAAAGGGGTTAACCTTAGATTTTTTTTACCCCAAAAAATGAAAGTTGGAAATCGATAGTTTTTTCGGGTGTTTCTAGCGTAATTTGGGCTGGAAAATCGAATGCCGTGCACAGATTTCACGTAAGTATGATAATTTAGATTTTATTCGGCTTTTAAGTTAAGAAAAGCAACTTTGTTATTTTCCTATTTTCTCGCGCATTTCGGCATTTTCGGCGAGTGCAATTGCGTTTTTCGCACTCTACGCATCGGGATACGTCGTCCTATGGAAAATAGAGACAATTTAAATTTTTTAGGATTTTTTTTAAAAACGCAAATAAACGCGCGCAATCGTGTTTTTCGTACTCTACGCATCGGGAAACGTCGATTTATGCAATAAAAAGACCATCTAAATTTTTTGAGATTTTTGAAAAAAATCAAAGGGGTTAACCTTAGATTTTTTTTAGCCCAAAAAATGAAAGTTGGAAATCGATAGTTTTTTCGGGTGTTTCTAGCGTAATTTGGGCTGGAAAATCGAATGCCGTGCACAGATTTCACGTAAGTATGATAATTTAGATTTTATTCGGCTTTTAAGTTAAGAAAAGCAACTTTGTTATTTTCCTATTTTCTCGCGCATTTCGGCATT
>CAUJGK010000038.1:0-30613 GCA_963170105.1 Cantharis lateralis
CAAACGCATTTTGGTCATGCTTACGAGCGTTTGCGCCACTTGTAATGTGGTTTTTCGAACTCCCCGGGTCAAAATACGTCGGGTAGAGTGATAAAAAGACCATTTAATTATTTGCGATTTTTGAAAAAAACAGAAGGTTAACCCCTTTGCTACTTTTTTACCCCAAAAGTTAAAAGTTCGAAATCGAGCACTTTTTTCACTGTTCCTTATGTAATTTGCCGAGATAAAGCGATTGGCGCAGGCAGATTTCACGTAAGTATCATATTTTAGGATTTATGGGCGTTTAAAGTTGAAATAATTCAAACGCATTTTGGTCATGCTTACGAGCGTTTGCGCCACTTGTAATGTGGTTTTTCGAACTCCCCGGGTCAAAATACGTCGGGTAGAGTGATAAAAAGACCATTTAATTATTTGCGATTTTTGAAAAAAACAGAAGGTTAACCCCTTTGCTACTTTTTTACCCCAAAAGTTAAAAGTTCGAAATCGAGCTCTTTTTTCACTGTTCCTTATGTAATTTGCCGAGATAAAGCGATTGGCGCAGGCAGATTTCACGTAAGTATCATATTTTAGGATTTATGGGCGTTTAAAGTTGAAATAATTCAAACGCATTTTGGTCATGCTGACGAGCGTTTGCGCCACTTGTAATGTGGTTTTTCGAACTCCCCGGGTCAAAATACGTCGGGTAGAGTGATAAAAAGACCATTTAATTATTTGCGATTTTTGAAAAAAACAGAAGGTTAACCCCTTTGCTACTTTTTTACCCCAAAAGTTAAAAGTTCGAAATCGAGCACTTTTTTCACTGTTCCTTATGTAATTTGCCGAGATAAAGCGATTGGCGCAGGCAGATTTCACGTAAGTATCATATTTTAGGATTTATGGGCGTTTAAAGTTGAAATAATTCAAACGCATTTTGGTCATGCTTACGAGCGTTTGCGCCACTTGTAATGTGGTTTTTCGAACTCCCCGGGTCAAAATACGTCGGGTAGAGTGATAAAAAGACCATTTAATTATTTGCGATTTTTGAAAAAAACAGAAGGTTAACCCCTTTGCTACTTTTTTACCCCAAAAGTTAAAAGTTCGAAATCGAGCACTTTTTTCACTGTTCCTTATGTAATTTGCCGAGATAAAGCGATTGGCGCAGGCAGATTTCACGTAAGTATCATATTTTAGGATTTATGGGCGTTTAAAGTTGAAATAATTCAAACGCATTTTGGTCATGCTTACGAGCGTTTGCGCCACTTGTAATGTGGTTTTTCGAACTCCCCGGGTCAAAATACGTCGGGTAGAGTGATAAAAAGACCATTTAATTATTTGAGATTTTTGTAAAAAACAGAAGGTTAACCCCTTTGCTACTTTTTTACCCCAAAAGTTAAAAGTTCGAAATCGAGCACTTTTTTCACTGTTCCTTATGTAATTTGCCGAGATAAAGCGATTGGCGCAGGCAGATTTCACGTAAGTATCATATTTTAGGATTTATGGGCGTTTAAAGTTGAAATAATTCAAACGCATTTTGGTCATGCTTACGAGCGTTTGCGCCACTTGTAATGTGGTTTTTCGAACTCCCCGGGTCAAAATACGTCGGGTAGAGTGATAAAAAGACCATTTAATTATTTGCGATTTTTGAAAAAAACAGAAGGTTAACCCCTTTGCTACTTTTTTACCCCAAAAGTTAAAAGTTCGAAATCGAGCACTTTTTTCACTGTTCCTTATGTAATTTGCCGAGATAAAGCGATTGGCGCAGGCAGATTTCACGTAAGTATCATATTTTAGGATTTATGGGCGTTTAAAGTTGAAATAATTCAAACGCATTTTGGTCATGCTTACGAGCGTTTGCGCCACTTGTAATGTGGTTTTTCGAACTCCCCGGGTCAAAATACGTCGGGTAGAGTGATAAAAAGACCATTTAATTATTTGCGATTTTTGAAAAAAACAGAAGGTTAACCCCTTTGCTACTTTTTTACCCCAAAAGTTAAAAGTTCGAAATCGAGCACTTTTTTCACTGTTCCTTATGTAATTTGCCGAGATAAAGCGATTGGCGCAGGCAGATTTCACGTAAGTATCATATTTTAGGATTTATGGGCGTTTAAAGTTGAAATAATTCAAACGCATTTTGGTCATGCTTACGAGCGTTTGCGCCACTTGTAATGTGGTTTTTCGAACTCCCCGGGTCAAAATACGTCGGGTAGAGTGATAAAAAGACCATTTAATTATTTGCGATTTTTGAAAAAAACAGAAGGTTAACCCCTTTGCTACTTTTTTACCCCAAAAGTTAAAAGTTCGAAATCGAGCACTTTTTTCACTGTTCCTTATGTAATTTGCCGAGATAAAGCGATTGGCGCAGGCAGATTTCACGTAAGTATCATATTTTAGGATTTATGGGCGTTTAAAGTTGAAATAATTCAAACGCATTTTGGTCATGCTTACGAGCGTTTGCGCCACTTGTAATGTGGTTTTTCGAACTCCCCGGGTCAAAATACGTCGGGTAGAGTGATAAAAAGACCATTTAATTATTTGCGATTTTTGAAAAAAACAGAAGGTTAACCCCTTTGCTACTTTTTTACCCCAAAAGTTAAAAGTTCGAAATCGAGCACTTTTTTCACTGTTCCTTATGTAATTTGCCGAGATAAAGCGATTGGCGCAGGCAGATTTCACGTAAGTATCATATTTTAGCATTTATGGGCGTTATTTAAAGTTGAAATAATTCAAACGCATTTTGGTCATGCTTACGAGCGTTTGCGCCACTTGTAATGTGGTTTTTCGAACTCCCCGGGTCAAAATACGTCGGGTAGAGTGATAAAAAGACCATTTAATTATTTGCGATTTTTGAAAAAAACAGAAGGTTAACCCCTTTGCTACTTTTTTACCCCAAAAGTTAAAAGTTCGAAATCGAGCACTTTTTTCACTGTTCCTTATGTAATTTGCCGAGATAAAGCGATTGGCGCAGGCAGATTTCACGTAAGTATCATATTTTAGGATTTATGGGCGTTTAAAGTTGAAATAATTCAAACGCATTTTGGTCATGCTTACGAGCGTTTGCGCCACTTGTAATGTGGTTTTTCGAACTCCCCGGGTCAAAATACGTCGGGTAGAGTGATAAAAAGACCATTTAATTATTTGCGATTTTTGTAAAAAACAGAAGGTTAACCCCTTTGCTACTTTTTTACCCCAAAAGTTAAAAGTTCGAAATCGAGCACTTTTTTCACTGTTCCTTATGTAATTTGCCGAGATAAAGCGATTGGCGCAGGCAGATTTCACGTAAGTATCATATTTTAGGATTTATGGGCGTTTAAAGTTGAAATAATTCAAACGCATTTTGGTCATGCTTACGAGCGTTTGCGCCACTTGTAATGTGGTTTTTCGAACTCCCCGGGTCAAAATACGTCGGGTAGAGTGATAAAAAGACCATTTAATTATTTGCGATTTTTGTAAAAAACAGAAGGTTAACCCCTTTGCTACTTTTTTACCCCAAAAGTTAAAAGTTCGAAATCGAGCACTTTTTTCACTGTTCCTTATGTAATTTGCCGAGATAAAGCGATTGGCGCAGGCAGATTTCACGTAAGTATCATATTTTAGGATTTATGGGCGTTTAAAGTTGAAATAATTCAAACGCATTTTGGTCATGCTTACGAGCGTTTGCGCCACTTGTAATGTGGTTTTTCGAACTCCCCGGGTCAAAATACGTCGGGTAGAGTGATAAAAAGACCATTTAATTATTTGCGATTTTTGTAAAAAACAGAAGGTTAACCCCTTTGCTACTTTTTTACCCCAAAAGTTAAAAGTTCGAAATCGAGCACTTTTTTCACTGTTCCTTATGTAATTTGCCGAGATAAAGCGATTGGCGCAGGCAGATTTCACGTAAGTATCATATTTTAGGATTTATGGGCGTTTAAAGTTGAAATAATTCAAACGCATTTTGGTCATGCTTACGAGCGTTTGCGCCACTTGTAATGTGGTTTTTCGAACTCCCCGGGTCAAAATACGTCGGGTAGAGTGATAAAAAGACCATTTAATTATTTGCGATTTTTGAAAAAAACAGAAGGTTAACCCCTTTGCTACTTTTTTACCCCAAAAGTTAAAAGTTCGAAATCGAGCACTTTTTTCACTGTTCCTTATGTAATTTGCCGAGATAAAGCGATTGGCGCAGGCAGATTTCACGTAAGTATCATATTTTAGGATTTATGGGCGTTTAAAGTTGAAATAATTCAAACGCATTTTGGTCATGCTTACGAGCGTTTGCGCCACTTGTAATGTGGTTTTTCGAACTCCCCGGGTCAAAATACGTCGGGTAGAGTGATAAAAAGACCATTTAATTATTTGCGATTTTTGAAAAAACAGAAGGTTAACCCCTTTGCTACTTTTTTACCCCAAAAGTTAAAAGTTCGAAATCGAGCACTTTTTTCACTGTTCCTTATGTAATTTGCCGAGATAAAGCGATTGGCGCAGGCAGATTTCACGTAAGTATCATATTTTAGGATTTATGGGCGTTTAAAGTTGAAATAATTCAAACGCATTTTGGTCATGCTTACGAGCGTTTGCGCCACTTGTAATGTGGTTTTTCGAACTCCCCGGGTCAAAATACGTCGGGTAGAGTGATAAAAAGACCATTTAATTATTTGCGATTTTTGAAAAAAACAGAAGGTTAACCCCTTTGCTACTTTTTTACCCCAAAAGTTAAAAGTTCGAAATCGAGCACTTTTTTCACTGTTCCTTATGTAATTTGCCGAGATAAAGCGATTGGCGCAGGCAGATTTCACGTAAGTATCATATTTTAGGATTTATGGGCGTTTAAAGTTGAAATAATTCAAACGCATTTTGGTCATGCTTACGAGCGTTTGCGCCACTTGTAATGTGGTTTTTCGAACTCCCCGGGTCAAAATACGTCGGGTAGAGTGATAAAAAGACCATTTAATTATTTGCGATTTTTGAAAAAAACAGAAGGTTAACCCCTTTGCTACTTTTTTACCCCAAAAGTTAAAAGTTCGAAATCGAGCACTTTTTTCACTGTTCCTTATGTAATTTGCCGAGATAAAGCGATTGGCGCAGGCAGATTTCACGTAAGTATCATATTTTAGGATTTATGGGCGTTTAAAGTTGAAATAATTCAAACGCATTTTGGTCATGCTTACGAGCGTTTGCGCCACTTGTAATGTGGTTTTTCGAACTCCCCGGGTCAAAATACGTCGGGTAGAGTGATAAAAAGACCATTTAATTATTTGCGATTTTTGAAAAAAACAGAAGGTTAACCACTTTGCTACTTTTTTACCCCAAAAGTTAAAAGTTCGAAATCGAGCTCTTTTTTCACTGTTCCTTATGTAATTTGCCGAGATAAAGCGATTGGCGCAGGCAGATTTCACGTAAGTATCATATTTTAGGATTTATGGGCGTTTAAAGTTGAAATAATTCAAACGCATTTTGGTCATGCTTACGAGCGTTTGCGCCACTTGTAATGTGGTTTTTCGAACTCCCCGGGTCAAAATACGTCGGGTAGAGTGATAAAAAGACCATTTAATTATTTGCGATTTTTGAAAAAAACAGAAGGTTAACCCCTTTGCTACTTTTTTACCCCAAAAGTTAAAAGTTCGAAATCGAGCACTTTTTTCACTGTTCCTTATGTAATTTGCCGAGATAAAGCGATTGGCGCAGGCAGATTTCACGTAAGTATCATATTTTAGGATTTATGGGCGTTTAAAGTTGAAATAATTCAAACGCATTTTGGTCATGCTTACGAGCGTTTGCGCCACTTGTAATGTGGTTTTTCGAACTCCCCGGGTCAAAATACGTCGGGTAGAGTGATAAAAAGACCATTTAATTATTTGCGATTTTTGAAAAAACAGAAGGTTAACCCCTTTGCTACTTTTTTACCCCAAAAGTTAAAAGTTCGAAATCGAGCACTTTTTTCACTGTTCCTTATGTAATTTGCCGAGATAAAGCGATTGGCGCAGGCAGATTTCACGTAAGTATCATATTTTAGGATTTATGGGCGTTTAAAGTTGAAATAATTCAAACGCATTTTGGTCATGCTTACGAGCGTTTGCGCCACTTGTAATGTGGTTTTTCGAACTCCCCGGGTCAAAATACGTCGGGTAGAGTGATAAAAAGACCATTTAATTATTTGCGATTTTTGAAAAAAACAGAAGGTTAACCCCTTTGCTACTTTTTTACCCCAAAAGTTAAAAGTTCGAAATCGAGCTCTTTTTTCACTGTTCCTTATGTAATTTGCCGAGATAAAGCGATTGGCGCAGGCAGATTTCACGTAAGTATCATATTTTAGGATTTATGGGCGTTTAAAGTTGAAATAATTCAAACGCATTTTGGTCATGCTTACGAGCGTTTGCGCCACTTGTAATGTGGTTTTTCGAACTCCCCGGGTCAAAATACGTCGGGTAGAGTGATAAAAAGACCATTTAATTATTTGCGATTTTTGAAAAAAACAGAAGGTTAACCCCTTTGCTACTTTTTTACCCCAAAAGTTAAAAGTTCGAAATCGAGCACTTTTTTCACTGTTCCTTATGTAATTTGCCGAGATAAAGCGATTGGCGCAGGCAGATTTCACGTAAGTATCATATTTTAGGATTTATGGGCGTTTAAAGTTGAAATAATTCAAACGCATTTTGGTCATGCTTACGAGCGTTTGCGCCACTTGTAATGTGGTTTTTCGAACTCCCCGGGTCAAAATACGTCGGGTAGAGTGATAAAAAGACCATTTAATTATTTGCGATTTTTGAAAAAAACAGAAGGTTAACCACTTTGCTACTTTTTTACCCCAAAAGTTAAAAGTTCGAAATCGAGCTCTTTTTTCACTGTTCCTTATGTAATTTGCCGAGATAAAGCGATTGGCGCAGGCAGATTTCACGTAAGTATCATATTTTAGGATTTATGGGCGTTTAAAGTTGAAATAATTCAAACGCATTTTGGTCATGCTTACGAGCGTTTGCGCCACTTGTAATGTGGTTTTTCGAACTCCCCGGGTCAAAATACGTCGGGTAGAGTGATAAAAAGACCATTTAATTATTTGCGATTTTTGAAAAAAACAGAAGGTTAACCCCTTTGCTACTTTTTTACCCCAAAAGTTAAAAGTTCGAAATCGAGCACTTTTTTCACTGTTCCTTATGTAATTTGCCGAGATAAAGCGATTGGCGCAGGCAGATTTCACGTAAGTATCATATTTTAGGATTTATGGGCGTTTAAAGTTGAAATAATTCAAACGCATTTTGGTCATGCTTACGAGCGTTTGCGCCACTTGTAATGTGGTTTTTCGAACTCCCCGGGTCAAAATACGTCGGGTAGAGTGATAAAAAGACCATTTAATTATTTGCGATTTTTGAAAAAAACAGAAGGTTAACCCCTTTGCTACTTTTTTACCCCAAAAGTTAAAAGTTCGAAATCGAGCACTTTTTTCACTGTTCCTTATGTAATTTGCCGAGATAAAGCGATTGGCGCAGGCAGATTTCACGTAAGTATCATATTTTAGGATTTATGGGCGTTTAAAGTTGAAATAATTCAAACGCATTTTGGTCATGCTTACGAGCGTTTGCGCCACTTGTAATGTGGTTTTTCGAACTCCCCGGGTCAAAATACGTCGGGTAGAGTGATAAAAAGACCATTTAATTATTTGCGATTTTTGAAAAAAACAGAAGGTTAACCCCTTTGCTACTTTTTTACCCCAAAAGTTAAAAGTTCGAAATCGAGCACTTTTTTCACTGTTCCTTATGTAATTTGCCGAGATAAAGCGATTGGCGCAGGCAGATTTCACGTAAGTATCATATTTTAGGATTTATGGGCGTTTAAAGTTGAAATAATTCAAACGCATTTTGGTCATGCTTACGAGCGTTTGCGCCACTTGTAATGTGGTTTTTCGAACTCCCCGGGTCAAAATACGACGGGTAGAGTGATAAAAAGACCATTTAATTATTTGCGATTTTTGAAAAAAACAGAAGGTTAACCCCTTTGCTACTTTTTTACCCCAAAAGTTAAAAGTTCGAAATCGAGCACTTTTTTCACTGTTCCTTATGTAATTTGCCGAGATAAAGCGATTGGCGCAGGCAGATTTCACGTAAGTATCATATTTTAGGATTTATGGGCGTTTAAAGTTGAAATAATTCAAACGCATTTTGGTCATGCTTACGAGCGTTTGCGCCACTTGTAATGTGGTTTTTCGAACTCCCCGGGTCAAAATACGTCGGGTAGAGTGATAAAAAGACCATTTAATTATTTGCGATTTTTGAAAAAAACAGAAGGTTAACCCCTTTGCTACTTTTTTACCCCAAAAGTTAAAAGTTCGAAATCGAGCACTTTTTTCACTGTTCCTTATGTAATTTGCCGAGATAAAGCGATTGGCGCAGGCAGATTTCACGTAAGTATCATATTTTAGGATTTATGGGCGTTTAAAGTTGAAATAATTCAAACGCATTTTGGTCATGCTTACGAGTGTTTGCGCCACTTGTAATGTGGTTTTTCGAACTCCCCGGGTCAAAATACGTCGGGTAGAGTGATAAAAAGACCACTTAATTATTTGCGATTTTTGAAAAAAACAGAAGGTTAACCCCTTTGCTACTTTTTTACCCCAAAAGTTAAAAGTTCGAAATCGAGCTCTTTTTTCACTGTTCCTTATGTAATTTTCCGAGATAAAGCGATTGGCGCAGGCAGATTTCACGTAAGTATCATATTTTAGGATTTATGGGCGTTTAAAGTTGAAATAATTCAAACGCATTTTGGTCATGCTTACGAGCGTTTGCGCCACTTGTAATGTGGTTTTTCGAACTCCCCGGGTCAAAATACGTCGGGTAGAGTGATAAAAAGACCATTTAATTATTTGCGATTCTTGAAAAAAACAGAAGGTTAACCCCTTTGCTACTTTTTTACCCCAAAAGTTAAAAGTTCGAAATCGAGCACTTTTTTCACTGTTCCTTATGTAATTTGCCGAGATAAAGCGATTGGCGCAGGCAGATTTCACGTAAGTATCATATTTTAGGATTTATGGGCGTTTAAAGTTGAAATAATTCAAACGCATTTTGGTCATGCTTACGAGCGTTTGCGCCACTTGTAATGTGGTTGTTCGAACTCCCCGGGTCAAAATACGTCGGGTAGAGTGATAAAAAGACCATTTAATTATTTGCGATTTTTGAAAAAAACAGAAGGTTAACCCCTTTGCTACTTTTTTACCCCAAAAGTTAAAAGTTCGAAATCGAGCACTTTTTTCACTGTTCCTTATGTAATTTGCCGAGATAAAGCGATTGGCGCAGGCAGATTTCACGTAAGTATCATATTTTAGGATTTATGGGCGTTTAAAGTTGAAATAATTCAAACGCATTTTGGTCATGCTTACGAGCGTTTGCGCCACTTGTAATGTGGTTTTTCGAACTCCCCGGGTCAAAATACGTCGGGTAGAGTGATAAAAAGACCATTTAATTATTTGCGATTTTTGAAAAAAACAGAAGGTTAACCCCTTTGCTACTTTTTTACCCCAAAAGTTAAAAGTTCGAAATCGAGCACTTTTTTCACTGTTCCTTATGTAATTTGCCGAGATAAAGCGATTGGCGCAGGCAGATTTCACGTAAGTATCATATTTTAGGATTTATGGGCGTTTAAAGTTGAAATAATTCAAACGCATTTTGGTCATGCTTACGAGCGTTTGCGCCACTTGTAATGTGGTTTTTCGAACTCCCCGGGTCAAAATACGTCGGGTAGAGTGATAAAAAGACCATTTAATTATTTGCGATTTTTGTAAAAAACAGAAGGTTAACCCCTTTGCTACTTTTTTACCCCAAAAGTTAAAAGTTCGAAATCGAGCACTTTTTTCACTGTTCCTTATGTAATTTGCCGAGATAAAGCGATTGGCGCAGGCAGATTTCACGTAAGTATCATATTTTAGGATTTATGGGCGTTTAAAGTTGAAATAATTCAAACGCATTTTGGTCATGCTTACGAGCGTTTGCGCCACTTGTAATGTGGTTTTTCGAACTCCCCGGGTCAAAATACGTCGGGTAGAGTGATAAAAAGACCATTTAATTATTTGCGATTTTTGAAAAAAACAGAAGGTTAACCACTTTGCTACTTTTTTACCCCAAAAGTTAAAAGTTCGAAATCGAGCTCTTTTTTCACTGTTCCTTATGTAATTTGCCGAGATAAAGCGATTGGCGCAGGCAGATTTCACGTAAGTATCATATTTTAGGATTTATGGGCGTTTAAAGTTGAAATAATTCAAACGCATTTTGGGCATGCTTACGAGCGTTTGCGCCACTTGTAATGTCGTTTTTCGAACTCCCCGGGTCAAAATACGTCGGGTAGAGTGATAAAAAGACCATTTAATTATTTGCGATTTTTGAAAAAAACAGAAGGTTAACCCCTTTGCTACTTTTTTACCCCAAAAGTTAAAAGTTCGAAATCGAGCACTTTTTTCACTGTTCCTTATGTAATTTGCCGAGATAAAGCGATTGGCGCAGGCAGATTTCACGTAAGTATCATATTTTAGGATTTATGGGCGTTTAAAGTTGAAATAATTCAAACGCATTTTGGTCATGCTTACGAGCGTTTGCGCCACTTGTAATGTGGTTTTTCGAACTCCCCGGGTCAAAATACGTCGGGTAGAGTGATAAAAAGACCATTTAATTATTTGCGATTTTTGAAAAAAACAGAAGGTTAACCCCTTTGCTACTTTTTTACCCCAAAAGTTAAAAGTTCGAAATCGAGCACTTTTTTCACTGTTCCTTATGTAATTTGCCGAGATAAAGCGATTGGCGCAGGCAGATTTCACGTAAGTATCATATTTTAGGATTTATGGGCGTTTAAAGTTGAAATAATTCAAACGCATTTTGGTCATGCTTACGAGCGTTTGCGCCACTTGTAATGTGGTTTTTCGAACTCCCCGGGTCAAAATACGTCGGGTAGAGTGATAAAAAGACCATTTAATTATTTGCGATTTTTGAAAAAAACAGAAGGTTAACCCCTTTGCTACTTTTTTACCCCAAAAGTTAAAAGTTCGAAATCGAGCACTTTTTTCACTGTTCCTTATGTAATTTGCCGAGATAAAGCGATTGGCGCAGGCAGATTTCACGTAAGTATCATATTTTAGGATTTATGGGCGTTTAAAGTTGAAATAATTCAAACGCATTTTGGTCATGCTTACGAGCGTTTGCGCCACTTGTAATGTGGTTTTTCGAACTCCCCGGGTCAAAATACGACGGGTAGAGTGATAAAAAGACCATTTAATTATTTGCGATTTTTGAAAAAACAGAAGGTTAACCCCTTTGCTACTTTTTTACCCCAAAAGTTAAAAGTTCGAAATCGAGCACTTTTTTCACTGTTCCTTATGTAATTTGCCGAGATAAAGCGATTGGCGCAGGCAGATTTCACGTAAGTATCATATTTTAGGATTTATGGGCGTTTAAAGTTGAAATAATTCAAACGCATTTTGGTCATGCTTACGAGCGTTTGCGCCACTTGTAATGTGGTTTTTCGAACTCCCCGGGTCAAAATACGTCGGGTAGAGTGATAAAAAGACCATTTAATTATTTGCGATTTTTGAAAAAAACAGAAGGTTAACCCCTTTGCTACTTTTTTACCCCAAAAGTTAAAAGTTCGAAATCGAGCACTTTTTTCACTGTTCCTTATGTAATTTGCCGAGATAAAGCGATTGGCGCAGGCAGATTTCACGTAAGTATCATATTTTAGGATTTATGGGCGTTTAAAGTTGAAATAATTCAAACGCATTTTGGTCATGCTTACGAGTGTTTGCGCCACTTGTAATGTGGTTTTTCGAACTCCCCGGGTCAAAATACGTCGGGTAGAGTGATAAAAAGACCACTTAATTATTTGCGATTTTTGAAAAAAACAGAAGGTTAACCCCTTTGCTACTTTTTTACCCCAAAAGTTAAAAGTTCGAAATCGAGCTCTTTTTTCACTGTTCCTTATGTAATTTTCCGAGATAAAGCGATTGGCGCAGGCAGATTTCACGTAAGTATCATATTTTAGGATTTATGGGCGTTTAAAGTTGAAATAATTCAAACGCATTTTGGTCATGCTTACGAGCGTTTGCGCCACTTGTAATGTGGTTTTTCGAACTCCCCGGGTCAAAATACGTCGGGTAGAGTGATAAAAAGACCATTTAATTATTTGCGATTCTTGAAAAAAACAGAAGGTTAACCCCTTTGCTACTTTTTTACCCCAAAAGTTAAAAGTTCGAAATCGAGCACTTTTTTCACTGTTCCTTATGTAATTTGCCGAGATAAAGCGATTGGCGCAGGCAGATTTCACGTAAGTATCATATTTTAGGATTTATGGGCGTTTAAAGTTGAAATAATTCAAACGCATTTTGGTCATGCTTACGAGCGTTTGCGCCACTTGTAATGTGGTTGTTCGAACTCCCCGGGTCAAAATACGTCGGGTAGAGTGATAAAAAGACCATTTAATTATTTGCGATTTTTGAAAAAAACAGAAGGTTAACCCCTTTGCTACTTTTTTACCCCAAAAGTTAAAAGTTCGAAATCGAGCACTTTTTTCACTGTTCCTTATGTAATTTGCCGAGATAAAGCGATTGGCGCAGGCAGATTTCACGTAAGTATCATATTTTAGGATTTATGGGCGTTTAAAGTTGAAATAATTCAAACGCATTTTGGTCATGCTTACGAGCGTTTGCGCCACTTGTAATGTGGTTTTTCGAACTCCCCGGGTCAAAATACGTCGGGTAGAGTGATAAAAAGACCATTTAATTATTTGCGATTTTTGAAAAAAACAGAAGGTTAACCCCTTTGCTACTTTTTTACCCCAAAAGTTAAAAGTTCGAAATCGAGCACTTTTTTCACTGTTCCTTATGTAATTTGCCGAGATAAAGCGATTGGCGCAGGCAGATTTCACGTAAGTATCATATTTTAGGATTTATGGGCGTTTAAAGTTGAAATAATTCAAACGCATTTTGGTCATGCTTACGAGCGTTTGCGCCACTTGTAATGTGGTTTTTCGAACTCCCCGGGTCAAAATACGTCGGGTAGAGTGATAAAAAGACCATTTAATTATTTGCGATTTTTGTAAAAAACAGAAGGTTAACCCCTTTGCTACTTTTTTACCCCAAAAGTTAAAAGTTCGAAATCGAGCACTTTTTTCACTGTTCCTTATGTAATTTGCCGAGATAAAGCGATTGGCGCAGGCAGATTTCACGTAAGTATCATATTTTAGGATTTATGGGCGTTTAAAGTTGAAATAATTCAAACGCATTTTGGTCATGCTTACGAGCGTTTGCGCCACTTGTAATGTGGTTTTTCGAACTCCCCGGGTCAAAATACGTCGGGTAGAGTGATAAAAAGACCATTTAATTATTTGCGATTTTTGTAAAAAACAGAAGGTTAACCCCTTTGCTACTTTTTTACCCCAAAAGTTAAAAGTTCGAAATCGAGCACTTTTTTCACTGTTCCTTATGTAATTTGCCGAGATAAAGCGATTGGCGCAGGCAGATTTCACGTAAGTATCATATTTTAGGATTTATGGGCGTTTAAAGTTGAAATAATTCAAACGCATTTTGGTCATGCTTACGAGCGTTTGCGCCACTTGTAATGTGGTTTTTCGAACTCCCCGGGTCAAAATACGTCGGGTAGAGTGATAAAAAGACCATTTAATTATTTGCGATTTTTGAAAAAAACAGAAGGTTAACCCCTTTGCTACTTTTTTACCCCAAAAGTTAAAAGTTCGAAATCGAGCACTTTTTTCACTGTTCCTTATGTAATTTGCCGAGATAAAGCGATTGGCGCAGGCAGATTTCACGTAAGTATCATATTTTAGGATTTATGGGCGTTTAAAGTTGAAATAATTCAAACGCATTTTGGTCATGCTTACGAGCGTTTGCGCCACTTGTAATGTGGTTTTTCGAACTCCCCGGGTCAAAATACGTCGGGTAGAGTGATAAAAAGACCTTTTAATTATTTGCGATTTTTGAAAAAAACAGAAGGTTAACCCCTTTGCTACTTTTTTACCCCAAAAGTTAAAAGTTCGAAATCGAGCACTTTTTCGCTGTTCCTTATGTAATTTGCCGAGATAAAGCGATTGGCGCAGGCAGATTTCACGTAAGTATCATATTTTAGGATTTATGGGCGTTTAAAGTTGAAATAATTCAAACGCATTTTGGTCATGCTTACGAGCGTTTGCGCCACTTGTAATGTGGTTTTTCGAACTCCCCGGGTCAAAATACGTCGGGTAGAGTGATAAAAAGACCATTTAATTATTTGCGATTTTTGAAAAAAACAGAAGGTTAACCCCTTTGCTACTTTTTTACCCCAAAAGTTAAAAGTTCGAAATCGAGCACTTTTTTCACTGTTCCTTATGTAATTTGCCGAGATAAAGCGATTGGCGCAGGCAGATTTCACGTAAGTATCATATTTAGGATTTATGGGCGTTTAAAGTTGAAATAATTCAAACGCATTTTGGTCATGCTTACGAGCGTTTGCGCCACTTGTAATGTGGTTTTTCGAACTCCCCGGGTCAAAATACGTCGGGTAGAGTGATAAAAAGACCATTTAATTATTTGCGATTTTTGAAAAAAACAGAAGGTTAACCCCTTTGCTACTTTTTTACCCCAAAAGTTAAAAGTTCGAAATCGAGCACTTTTTTCACTGTTCCTTATGTAATTTGCCGAGATAAAGCGATTGGCGCAGGCAGATTTCACGTAAGTATCATATTTTAGGATTTATGGGCGTTTAAAGTTGAAATAATTCAAACGCATTTTGGTCATGCTTACGAGCGTTTGCGCCACTTGTAATGTGGTTTTTCGAACTCCCCGGGTCAAAATACGTCGGGTAGAGTGATAAAAAGACCATTTAATTATTTGCGATTTTTGAAAAAAACAGAAGGTTAACCCCTTTGCTACTTTTTTACCCCAAAAGTTAAAAGTTCGAAATCGAGCACTTTTTTCACTGTTCCTTATGTAATTTGCCGAGATAAAGCGATTGGCGCAGGCAGATTTCACGTAAGTATCATATTTTAGGATTTATGGGCGTTTAAAGTTGAAATAATTCAAACGCATTTTGGTCATGCTTACGAGCGTTTGCGCCACTTGTAATGTGGTTTTTCGAACTCCCCGGGTCAAAATACGTCGGGTAGAGTGATAAAAAGACCATTTAATTATTTGCGATTTTGAAAAAAACAGAAGGTTAACCCCTTTGCTACTTTTTTACCCCAAAAGTTAAAAGTTCGAAATCGAGCACTTTTTCACTGTTCCTTATGTAATTTGCCGAGATAAAGCGATTGGCGCAGCAGATTTCACGTAAGTATCATATTTTAGGATTTATGGGCGTTTAAAGTTGAAATAATTCAAACGCATTTTGGTCATGCTTACGAGCGTTTGCGCCACTTGTAATGTGGTTTTTCGAACTCCCCGGGTCAAAATACGTCGGGTAGAGTGATAAAAAGACCATTTAATTATTTGCGATTTTTGAAAAAAACAGAAGGTTAACCCCTTTGCTACTTTTTTACCCAAAAGTTAAAAGTTCGAAATCGAGCACTTTTTTCACTGTTCCTTATGTAATTTGCCGAGATAAAGCGATTGGCGCAGGCAGATTTCACGTAAGTATCATATTTAGGATTTATGGGCGTTTAAAGTTGAAATAATTCAAACGCATTTTGGTCATGCTTACGAGCGTTTGCGCCACTTGTAATGTGGTTTTTCGAACTCCCCGGGTCAAAATACGTCGGGTAGAGTGATAAAAAGACCATTTAATTATTTGCGATTTTTGAAAAAAACAGAAGGTTAACCCCTTTGCTACTTTTTTACCCCAAAAGTTAAAAGTTCGAAATCGAGCACTTTTTTCACTGTTCCTTATGTAATTTGCCGAGATAAAGCGATTGGCGCAGGCAGATTTCACGTAAGCATCATATTTTAGGATTTATGGGCGTTTAAAGTTGAAATAATTCAAACGCATTTTGGTCATGCTTACGAGCGTTTGCGCCACTTGTAATGTGGTTTTTCGAACTCCCCGGGTCAAAATACGTCGGGTAGAGTGATAAAAAGACCATTTAATTATTTGCGATTTTTGAAAAAAACAGAAGGTTAACCCCTTTGCTACTTTTTTACCCCAAAACTTAAAAGTTCGAAATCGAGCACTTTTTTCACTGTTCCTTATGTAATTTGCCGAGATAAAGCGATTGGCGCAGGCAGATTTCACGTAAGTATCATATTTTAGGATTTATGGGCGTTTAAAGTTGAAATAATTCAAACGCATTTTGGTCATGCTTACGAGCGTTTGCGCCACTTGTAATGTGGTTTTTCGAACTCCCCGGGTCAAAATACGTCGGGTAGAGTGATAAAAAGACCATTTAATTATTTGCGATTTTTGTAAAAAACAGAAGGTTAACCCCTTTGCTACTTTTTTACCCCAAAAGTTAAAAGTTCGAAATCGAGCACTTTTTTCACTGTTCCTTATGTAATTTGCCGAGATAAAGCGATTGGCGCAGGCAGATTTCACGTAAGTATCATATTTTAGGATTTATGGGCGTTTAAAGTTGAAATAATTCAAACGCATTTTGGTCATGCTTACGAGCGTTTGCGCCACTTGTAATGTGGTTTTTCGAACTCCCCGGGTCAAAATACGTCGGGTAGAGTGATAAAAAGACCATTTAATTATTTGCGATTTTTGAAAAAAACAGAAGGTTAACCCCTTTGCTACTTTTTTACCCCAAAAGTTAAAAGTTCGAAATCGAGCACTTTTTTCACTGTTCCTTATGTAATTTGCCGAGATAAAACGATTGGCGCAGGCAGATTTCACGTAAGTATCATATTTTAGGATTTATGGGCGTTTAAAGTTGAAATAATTCAAACGCATTTTGGTCATGCTTACGAGCGTTTGCGCCACTTGTAATGTGGTTTTTCGAACTCCCCGGGTCAAAATACGTCGGGTAGAGTGATAAAAAGACCATTTAATTATTTGCGATTTTTGAAAAAAACAGAAGGTTAACCCCTTTGCTACTTTTTTACCCCAAAAGTTAAAAGTTCGAAATCGAGCACTTTTTTCACTGTTCCTTATGTAATTTGCCGAGATAAAGCGATTGGCGCAGGCAGATTTCACGTAAGTATCATATTTTAGGATTTATGGGCGTTTAAAGTTGAAATAATTCAAACGCATTTTGGTCATGCTTACGAGCGTTTGCGCCACTTGTAATGTGGTTTTTCGAACTCCCCGGGTCAAAATACGTCGGGTAGAGTGATAAAAAGACCATTTAATTATTTGCGATTTTTGTAAAAAACAGAAGGTTAACCCCTTTGCTACTTTTTTACCCCAAAAGTTAAAAGTTCGAAATCGAGCACTTTTTTCACTGTTCCTTATGTAATTTGCCGAGATAAAGCGATTGGCGCAGGCAGATTTCACGTAAGTATCATATTTTAGGATTTATGGGCGTTTAAAGTTGAAATAATTCAAACGCATTTTGGTCATGCTTACGAGCGTTTGCGCCACTTGTAATGTGGTTTTTCGAACTCCCCGGGTCAAAATACGTCGGGTAGAGTGATAAAAAGACCATTTAATTATTTGCGATTTTTGAAAAAAACAGAAGGTTAACCCCTTTGCTACTTTTTTACCCCAAAAGTTAAAAGTTCGAAATCGAGCACTTTTTTCACTGTTCCTTATGTAATTTGCCGAGATAAAGCGATTGGCGCAGGCAGATTTCACGTAAGTATCATATTTTAGGATTTATGGGCGTTTAAAGTTGAAATAATTCAAACGCATTTTGGTCATGCTTACGAGCGTTTGCGCCACTTGTAATGTGGTTTTTCGAACTCCCCGGGTCAAAATACGTCGGGTAGAGTGATAAAAAGACCATTTAATTATTTGCGATTTTTGAAAAAAACAGAAGGTTAACCCCTTTGCTACTTTTTTACCCCAAAAGTTAAAAGTTCGAAATCGAGCACTTTTTTCACTGTTCCTTATGTAATTTGCCGAGATAAAGCGATTGGCGCAGGCAGATTTCACGTAAGTATCATATTTTAGGATTTATGGGCGTTTAAAGTTGAAATAATTCAAACGCATTTTGGTCATGCTTACGAGCGTTTGCGCCACTTGTAATGTGGTTTTTCGAACTCCCCGGGTCAAAATACGTCGGGTAGAGTGATAAAAAGACCATTTAATTATTTGCGATTTTTGAAAAAAACAGAAGGCTAACCCCTTTGCTACTTTTTTACCCCAAAAGTTAAAAGTTCGAAATCGAGCACTTTTTTCACTGTTCCTTATGTAATTTGCCGAGATAAAGCGATTGGCGCAGGCAGATTTCACGTAAGTATCATATTTTAGGATTTATGGGCGTTTAAAGTTGAAATAATTCAAACGCATTTTGGTCATGCTTACGAGCGTTTGCGCCACTTGTAATGTGGTTTTTCGAACTCCCCGGGTCAAAATACGTCGGGTAGAGTGATAAAAAGACCATTTAATTATTTGCGATTTTTGAAAAAAACAGAAGGTTAACCCCTTTGCTACTTTTTTACCCCAAAAGTTAAAAGTTCGAAATCGAGCACTTTTTTCACTGTTCCTTATGTAATTTGCCGAGATAAAGCGATTGGCGCAGGCAGATTTCACGTAAGTATCATATTTTAGGATTTATGGGCGTTTAAAGTTGAAATAATTCAAACGCATTTTGGTCATGCTTACGAGCGTTTGCGCCACTTGTAATGTGGTTTTTCGAACTCCCCGGGTCAAAATACGTCGGGTAGAGTGATAAAAAGACCATTTAATTATTTGCGATTTTTGAAAAAAACAGAAGGTTAACCCCTTTGCTACTTTTTTACCCCAAAAGTTAAAAGTTCGAAATCGAGCACTTTTTTCACTGTTCCTTATGTAATTTGCCGAGATAAAGCGATTGGCGCAGGCAGATTTCACGTAAGTATCATATTTTAGGATTTATGGGCGTTTAAAGTTGAAATAATTCAAACGCATTTTGGTCATGCTTACGAGCGTTTGCGCCACTTGTAATGTGGTTTTTCGAACTCCCCGGGTCAAAATACGTCGGGTAGAGTGATAAAAAGACCATTTAATTATTTGCGATTTTTGAAAAAAACAGAAGGTTAACCCCTTTGCTACTTTTTTACCCCAAAAGTTAAAAGTTCGAAATCGAGCACTTTTTTCACTGTTCCTTATGTAATTTGCCGAGATAAAGCGATTGGCGCAGGCAGATTTCACGTAAGTATCATATTTTAGGATTTATGGGCGTTTAAAGTTGAAATAATTCAAACGCATTTTGGTCATGCTTACGAGCGTTTGCGCCACTTGTAATGTGGTTTTTCGAACTCCCCGGGTCAAAATACGTCGGGTAGAGTGATAAAAAGACCATTTAATTATTTGCGATTTTTGAAAAAAACAGAAGGTTAACCCCTTTGCTACTTTTTTACCCCAAAAGTTAAAAGTTCGAAATCGAGCACTTTTTTCACTGTTCCTTATGTAATTTGCCGAGATAAAGCGATTGGCGCAGGCAGATTTCACGTAAGTATCATATTTTAGGATTTATGGGCGTTTAAAGTTGAAATAATTCAAACGCATTTTGGTCATGCTTACGAGCGTTTGCGCCACTTGTAATGTGGTTTTTCGAACTCCCCGGGTCAAAATACGTCGGGTAGAGTGATAAAAAGACCATTTAATTATTTGCGATTTTTGAAAAAAACAGAAGGTTAACCCCTTTGCTACTTTTTTACCCCAAAAGTTAAAAGTTCGAAATCGAGCACTTTTTTCACTGTTCCTTATGTAATTTGCCGAGATAAAGCGATTGGCGCAGGCAGATTTCACGTAAGTATCATATTTTAGGATTTATGGGCGTTTAAAGTTGAAATAATTCAAACGCATTTTGGTCATGCTTACGAGCGTTTGCGCCACTTGTAATGTGGTTTTTCGAACTCCCCGGGTCAAAATACGTCGGGTAGAGTGATAAAAAGACCATTTAATTATTTGCGATTTTTGAAAAAAACAGAAGGTTAACCCCTTTGCTACTTTTTTACCCCAAAAGTTAAAAGTTCGAAATCGAGCACTTTTTTCACTGTTCCTTATGTAATTTGCCGAGATAAAGCGATTGGCGCAGGCAGATTTCACGTAAGTATCATATTTTAGGATTTATGGGCGTTTAAAGTTGAAATAATTCAAACGCATTTTGGTCATGCTTACGAGCGTTTGCGCCACTTGTAATGTGGTTTTTCGAACTCCCCGGGTCAAAATACGTCGGGTAGAGTGATAAAAAGACCATTTAATTATTTGCGATTTTTGAAAAAAACAGAAGGTTAACCCCTTTGCTACTTTTTTACCCCAAAAGTTAAAAGTTCGAAATCGAGCACTTTTTTCACTGTTCCTTATGTAATTTGCCGAGATAAAGCGATTGGCGCAGGCAGATTTCACGTAAGTATCATATTTTAGGATTTATGGGCGTTTAAAGTTGAAATAATTCAAACGCATTTTGGTCATGCTTACGAGCGTTTGCGCCACTTGTAATGTGGTTTTTCGAACTCCCCGGGTCAAAATACGTCGGGTAGAGTGATAAAAAGACCATTTAATTATTTGCGATTTTTGTAAAAAACAGAAGGTTAACCCCTTTGCTACTTTTTTACCCCAAAAGTTAAAAGTTCGAAATCGAGCACTTTTTTCACTGTTCCTTATGTAATTTGCCGAGATAAAGCGATTGGCGCAGGCAGATTTCACGTAAGTATCATATTTTAGGATTTATGGGCGTTTAAAGTTGAAATAATTCAAACGCATTTTGGTCATGCTTACGAGCGTTTGCGCCACTTGTAATGTGGTTTTTCGAACTCCCCGGGTCAAAATACGTCGGGTAGAGTGATAAAAAGACCATTTAATTATTTGCGATTTTTGAAAAAAACAGAAGGTTAACCCCTTTGCTACTTTTTTACCCCAAAAGTTAAAAGTTCGAAATCGAGCTCTTTTTTCACTGTTCCTTATGTAATTTGCCGAGATAAAGCGATTGGCGCAGGCAGATTTCACGTAAGTATCATATTTTAGGATTTATGGGCGTTTAAAGTTGAAATAATTCAAACGCATTTTGGTCATGCTTACGAGCGTTTGCGCCACTTGTAATGTGGTTTTTCGAACTCCCCGGGTCAAAATACGTCGGGTAGAGTGATAAAAAGACCATTTAATTATTTGCGATTTTTGTAAAAAACAGAAGGTTAACCCCTTTGCTACTTTTTTACCCCAAAAGTTAAAAGTTCGAAATCGAGCACTTTTTTCACTGTTCCTTATGTAATTTGCCGAGATAAAGCGATTGGCGCAGGCAGATTTCACGTAAGTATCATATTTTAGGATTTATGGGCGTTTAAAGTTGAAATAATTCAAACGCATTTTGGTCATGCTTACGAGCGTTTGCGCCACTTGTAATGTGGTTTTTCGAACTCCCCGGGTCAAAATACGTCGGGTAGAGTGATAAAAAGACCATTTAATTATTTGCGATTTTTGTAAAAAACAGAAGGTTAACCCCTTTGCTACTTTTTTACCCCAAAAGTTAAAAGTTCGAAATCGAGCACTTTTTTCACTGTTCCTTATGTAATTTGCCAAGATAAAGCGATTGGCGCAGGCAGATTTCACGTAAGTATCATATTTTAGGATTTATGGGCGTTTAAAGTTGAAATAATTCAAACGCATTTTGGTCATGCTTACGAGCGTTTGCGCCACTTGTAATGTGGTTTTTCGAACTCCCCGGGTCAAAATACGTCGGGTAGAGTGATAAAAAGACCATTTAATTATTTGCGATTTTTGAAAAAAACAGAAGGTTAACCCCTTTGCTACTTTTTTACCCCAAAAGTTAAAAGTTCGAAATCGAGCACTTTTTTCACTGTTCCTTATGTAATTTGCCGAGATAAAGCGATTGGCGCAGGCAGATTTCACGTAAGTATCATATTTTAGGATTTATGGGCGTTTAAAGTTGAAATAATTCAAACGCATTTTGGTCATGCTTACGAGCGTTTGCGCCACTTGTAATGTGGTTTTTCGAACTCCCCGGGTCAAAATACGTCGGGTAGAGTGATAAAAAGACCATTTAATTATTTGCGATTTTTGAAAAAAACAGAAGGCTAACCCCTTTGCTACTTTTTTACCCCAAAAGTTAAAAGTTCGAAATCGAGCACTTTTTTCACTGTTCCTTATGTAATTTGCCGAGATAAAGCGATTGGCGCAGGCAGATTTCACGTAAGTATCATATTTTAGGATTTATGGGCGTTTAAAGTTGAAATAATTCAAACGCATTTTGGTCATGCTTACGAGCGTTTGCGCCACTTGTAATGTGGTTTTTCGAACTCCCCGGGTCAAAATACGTCGGGTAGAGTGATAAAAAGACCATTTAATTATTTGCGATTTTTGAAAAAAACAGAAGGTTAACCCCTTTGCTACTTTTTTACCCCAAAAGTTAAAAGTTCGAAATCGAGCACTTTTTTCACTGTTCCTTATGTAATTTGCCGAGATAAAGCGATTGGCGCAGGCAGATTTCACGTAAGTATCATATTTTAGGATTTATGGGCGTTTAAAGTTGAAATAATTCAAACGCATTTTGGTCATGCTTACGAGCGTTTGCGCCACTTGTAATGTGGTTTTTCGAACTCCCCGGGTCAAAATACGTCGGGTAGAGTGATAAAAAGACCATTTAATTATTTGCGATTTTTGAAAAAAACAGAAGGTTAACCCCTTTGCTACTTTTTTACCCCAAAAGTTAAAAGTTCGAAATCGAGCACTTTTTTCACTGTTCCTTATGTAATTTGCCGAGATAAAGCGATTGGCGCAGGCAGATTTCACGTAAGTATCATATTTTAGGATTTATGGGCGTTTAAAGTTGAAATAATTCAAACGCATTTTGGTCATGCTTACGAGCGTTTGCGCCACTTGTAATGTGGTTTTTCGAACTCCCCGGGTCAAAATACGTCGGGTAGAGTGATAAAAAGACCATTTAATTATTTGCGATTTTTGAAAAAAACAGAAGGTTAACCCCTTTGCTACTTTTTTACCCCAAAAGTTAAAAGTTCGAAATCGAGCACTTATTTCACTGTTCCTTATGTAATTTGCCGAGATAAAGCGATTGGCGCAGGCAGATTTCACGTAAGTATCATATTTTAGGATTTATGGGCGTTTAAAGTTGAAATAATTCAAACGCATTTTGGTCATGCTTACGAGCGTTTGCGCCATTTGTAATGTGGTTTTTCGAACTCCCCGGGTCAAAATACGTCGGGTAGAGTGATAAAAAGACCATTTAATTATTTGCGATTTTTGTAAAAAACAGAAGGTTAACCCCTTTGCTACTTTTTTACCCCAAAAGTTAAAAGTTCGAAATCGAGCACTTTTTTCACTGTTCCTTATGTAATTTGCCGAGATAAAGCGATTGGCGCAGGCAGATTTCACGTAAGTATCATATTTTAGGATTTATGGGCGTTTAAAGTTGAAATAATTCAAACGCATTTTGGTCATGCTTACGAGCGTTTGCGCCACTTGTAATGTGGTTTTTCGAACTCCCCGGGTCAAAATACGTCGGGTAGAGTGATAAAAAGACCATTTAATTATTTGCGATTTTTGAAAAAAACAGAAGGTTAACCCCTTTGCTACTTTTTTACCCCAAAAGTTAAAAGTTCGAAATCGAGCACTTTTTTCACTGTTCCTTATGTAATTTGCCGAGATAAAGCGATTGGCGCAGGCAGATTTCACGTAAGTATCATATTTTAGGATTTATGGGCGTTTAAAGTTGAAATAATTCAAACGCATTTTGGTCATGCTTACGAGCGTTTGCGCCACTTGTAATGTGGTTTTTCGAACTCCCCGGGTCAAAATACGTCGGGTAGAGTGATAAAAAGACCATTTAATTATTTGCGATTTTTGAAAAAAACAGAAGGTTAACCCCTTTGCTACTTTTTTACCCCAAAAGTTAAAAGTTCGAAATCGAGCACTTTTTTCACTGTTCCTTATGTAATTTGCCGAGATAAAGCGATTGGCGCAGGCAGATTTCACGTAAGTATCATATTTTAGGATTTATGGGCGTTTAAAGTTGAAATAATTCAAACGCATTTTGGTCATGCTTACGAGCGTTTGCGCCACTTGTAATGTGGTTTTTCGAACTCCCCGGGTCAAAATACGTCGGGTAGAGTGATAAAAAGACCATTTAATTATTTGCGATTTTTGAAAAAAACAGAAGGTTAACCCCTTTGCTACTTTTTTACCCCAAAAGTTAAAAGTTCGAAATCGAGCACTTTTTTCACTGTTCCTTATGTAATTTGCCGAGATAAAGCGATTGGCGCAGGCAGATTTCACGTAAGTATCATATTTTAGGATTTATGGGCGTTTAAAGTTGAAATAATTCAAACGCATTTTGGTCATGCTTACGAGCGTTTGCGCCACTTGTAATGTGGTTTTTCGAACTCCCCGGGTCAAAATACGTCGGGTAGAGTGATAAAAAGACCATTTAATTATTTGCGATTTTTGAAAAAAACAGAAGGTTAACCCCTTTGCTACTTTTTTACCCCAAAAGTTAAAAGTTCGAAATCGAGCACTTTTTTCACTGTTCCTTATGTAATTTGCCGAGATAAAGCGATTGGCGCAGGCAGATTTCACGTAAGTATCATATTTTAGGATTTATGGGCGTTTAAAGTTGAAATAATTCAAACGCATTTTGGTCATGCTTACGAGCGTTTGCGCCACTTGTAATGTGGTTTTTCGAACTCCCCGGGTCAAAATACGTCGGGTAGAGTGATAAAAAGACCATTTAATTATTTGCGATTTTTGAAAAAAACAGAAGGTTAACCCCTTTGCTACTTTTTTACCCCAAAAGTTAAAAGTTCGAAATCGAGCACTTTTTTCACTGTTCCTTATGTAATTTGCCGAGATAAAGCGATTGGCGCAGGCAGATTTCACGTAAGTATCATATTTTAGGATTTATGGGCGTTTAAAGTTGAAATAATTCAAACGCATTTTGGTCATGCTTACGAGCGTTTGCGCCACTTGTAATGTGGTTTTTCGAACTCCCCGGGTCAAAATACGTCGGGTAGAGTGATAAAAAGACCATTTAATTATTTGCGATTTTTGAAAAAAACAGAAGGTTAACCCCTTTGCTACTTTTTTACCCAAAAGTTAAAAGTTCGAAATCGAGCACTTTTTTCACTGTTCCTTATGTAATTTGCCGAGATAAAGCGATTGGCGCAGGCAGATTTCACGTAAGTATCATATTTTAGGATTTATGGGCGTTTAAAGTTGAAATAATTCTAACGCATTTTGGTCATGCTTACGAGCGTTTGCGCCACTTGTAATGTGGTTTTTCGAACTCCCCGGGTCAAAATACGTCGGGTAGAGTGATAAAAAGACCATTTAATTATTTGCGATTTTTGAAAAAAACAGAAGGTTAACCCCTTTGCTACTTTTTTACCCCAAAAGTTAAAAGTTCGAAATCGAGCACTTTTTTCACTGTTCCTTATGTAATTTGCCGAGATAAAGCGATTGGCGCAGGCAGATTTCACGTAAGTATCATATTTTAGGATTTATGGGCGTTTAAAGTTGAAATAATTCAAACGCATTTTGGTCATGCTTACGAGCGTTTGCGCCACTTGTAATGTGGTTTTTCGAACTCCCCGGGTCAAAATACGTCGGGTAGAGTGATAAAAAGACCATTTAATTATTTGCGATTTTTGAAAAAAACAGAAGGTTAACCCCTTTGCTACTTTTTTACCCCAAAAGTTAAAAGTTCGAAATCGAGCACTTTTTTCACTGTTCCTTATGTAATTTGCCGAGATAAAGCGATTGGCGCAGGCAGATTTCACGTAAGTATCATATTTTAGGATTTATGGGCGTTTAAAGTTGAAATAATTCAAACGCATTTTGGTCATGCTTACGAGCGTTTGCGCCACTTGTAATGTGGTTTTTCGAACTCCCCGGGTCAAAATACGTCGGGTAGAGTGATAAAAAGACCATTTAATTATTTGCGATTTTTGAAAAAAACAGAAGGTTAACCCCTTTGCTACTTTTTTACCCCAAAAGTTAAAAGTTCGAAATCGAGCACTTTTTTCACTGTTCCTTATGTAATTTGCCGAGATAAAGCGATTGGCGCAGGCAGATTTCACGTAAGTATCATATTTTAGGATTTATGGGCGTTTAAAGTTGAAATAATTCAAACGCATTTTGGTCATGCTTACGAGCGTTTGCGCCACTTGTAATGTGGTTTTTCGAACTCCCCGGGTCAAAATACGTCGGGTAGAGTGATAAAAAGACCATTTAATTATTTGCGATTTTTGAAAAAAACAGAAGGTTAACCCCTTTGCTACTTTTTTACCCCAAAAGTTAAAAGTTCGAAATCGAGCACTTTTTTCACTGTTCCTTATGTAATTTGCCGAGATAAAGCGATTGGCGCAGGCAGATTTCACGTAAGTATCATATTTTAGGATTTATGGGCGTTTAAAGTTGAAATAATTCAAACGCATTTTGGTCATGCTTACGAGCGTTTGCGCCACTTGTAATGTGGTTTTTCGAACTCCCCGGGTCAAAATACGTCGGGTAGAGTGATAAAAAGACCATTTAATTATTTGCGATTTTTGAAAAAAACAGAAGGTTAACCCCTTTGCTACTTTTTTACCCCAAAAGTTAAAAGTTCGAAATCGAGCACTTTTTTCACTGTTCCTTATGTAATTTGCCGAGATAAAGCGATTGGCGCAGGCAGATTTCACGTAAGTATCATATTTTAGGATTTATGGGCGTTTAAAGTTGAAATAATTCAAACGCATTTTGGTCATGCTTACGAGCGTTTGCGCCACTTGTAATGTGGTTTTTCGAACTCCCCGGGTCAAAATACGTCGGGTAGAGTGATAAAAAGACCATTTAATTATTTGCGATTTTTGAAAAAAACAGAAGGTTAACCCCTTTGCTACTTTTTTACCCCAAAAGTTAAAAGTTCGAAATCGAGCACTTTTTTCACTGTTCCTTATGTAATTTGCCGAGATAAAGCGATTGGCGCAGGCAGATTTCACGTAAGTATCATATTTTAGGATTTATGGGCGTTTAAAGTTGAAATAATTCAAACGCATTTTGGTCATGCTTACGAGCGTTTGCGCCACTTGTAATGTGGTTTTTCGAACTCCCCGGGTCAAAATACGTCGGGTAGAGTGATAAAAAGACCATTTAATTATTTGCGATTTTTGAAAAAAACAGAAGGTTAACCCCTTTGCTACTTTTTTACCCCAAAAGTTAAAAGTTCGAAATCGAGCACTTTTTTCACTGTTCCTTATGTAATTTGCCGAGATAAAGCGATTGGCGCAGGCAGATTTCACGTAAGTATCATATTTTAGGATTTATGGGCGTTTAAAGTTGAAATAATTCAAACGCATTTTGGTCATGCTTACGAGCGTTTGCGCCACTTGTAATGTGGTTTTTCGAACTCCCCGGGTCAAAATACGTCGGGTAGAGTGATAAAAAGACCATTTAATTATTTGCGATTTTTGAAAAAAACAGAAGGTTAACCCCTTTGCTACTTTTTTACCCCAAAAGTTAAAAGTTCGAAATCGAGCACTTTTTTCACTGTTCCTTATGTAATTTGCCGAGATAAAGCGATTGGCGCAGGCAGATTTCACGTAAGTATCATATTTTAGGATTTATGGGCGTTTAAAGTTGAAATAATTCAAACGCATTTTGGTCATGCTTACGAGCGTTTGCGCCACTTGTAATGTGGTTTTTCGAACTCCCCGGGTCAAAATACGTCGGGTAGAGTGATAAAAAGACCATTTAATTATTTGCGATTTTTGAAAAAAACAGAAGGTTAACCCCTTTGCTACTTTTTTACCCCAAAAGTTAAAAGTTCGAAATCGAGCACTTTTTTCACTGTTCCTTATGTAATTTGCCGAGATAAAGCGATTGGCGCAGGCAGATTTCACGTAAGTATCATATTTTAGGATTTATGGGCGTTTAAAGTTGAAATAATTCAAACGCATTTTGGTCATGCTTACGAGCGTTTGCGCCACTTGTAATGTGGTTTTTCGAACTCCCCGGGTCAAAATACGTCGGGTAGAGTGATAAAAAGACCATTTAATTATTTGCGATTTTTGAAAAAAACAGAAGGTTAACCCCTTTGCTACTTTTTTACCCCAAAAGTTAAAAGTTCGAAATCGAGCACTTTTTTCACTGTTCCTTATGTAATTTGCCGAGATAAAGCGATTGGCGCAGGCAGATTTCACGTAAGTATCATATTTTAGGATTTATGGGCGTTTAAAGTTGAAATAATTCAAACGCATTTTGGTCATGCTTACGAGCGTTTGCGCCACTTGTAATGTGGTTTTTCGAACTCCCCGGGTCAAAGACGTCGGGTAGAGTGATAAAAAGACCATTTAATTATTTGCGATTTTTGTAAAAAACAGAAGGTTAACCCCTTTGCTACTTTTTTACCCCAAAAGTTAAAAGTTCGAAATCGAGCACTTTTTTCACTGTTCCTTATGTAATTTGCCGAGATAAAGCGATTGGCGCAGGCAGATTTCACGTAAGTATCATATTTTAGGATTTATGGGCGTTTAAAGTTGAAATAATTCAAACGCATTTTGGTCATGCTTACGAGCGTTTGCGCCACTTGTAATGTGGTTTTTCGAACTCCCCGGGTCAAAATACGTCGGGTAGAGTGATAAAAAGACCATTTAATTATTTGCGATTTTTGAAAAAAACAGAAGGTTAACCCCTTTGCTACTTTTTTACCCCAAAAGTTAAAAGTTCGAAATCGAGCACTTTTTTCACTGTTCCTTATGTAATTTGCCGAGATAAAGCGATTGGCGCAGGCAGATTTCACGTAAGTATCATATTTTAGGATTTATGGGCGTTTAAAGTTGAAATAATTCAAACGCATTTTGGTCATGCTTACGAGCGTTTGCGCCACTTGTAATGTGGTTTTTCGAACTCCCCGGGTCAAAATACGTCGGGTAGAGTGATAAAAAGACCATTTAATTATTTGCGATTTTTGAAAAAAACAGAAGGTTAACCCCTTTGCTACTTTTTTACCCCAAAAGTTAAAAGTTCGAAATCGAGCACTTTTTTCACTGTTCCTTATGTAATTTGCCGAGATAAAGCGATTGGCGCAGGCAGATTTCACGTAAGTATCATATTTTAGGATTTATGGGCGTTTAAAGTTGAAATAATTCAAACGCATTTTGGTAATGCTTACGAGCGTTTGCGCCACTTGTAATGTGGTTTTTCGAACTCCCCGGGTCAAAATACGTCGGGTAGAGTGATAAAAAGACCATTTAATTATTTGCGATTTTTGAAAAAAACAGAAGGTTAACCCCTTTGCTACTTTTTTACCCCAAAAGTTAAAAGTTCGAAATCGAGCACTTTTTTCACTGTTCCTTATGTAATTTGCCGAGATAAAGCGATTGGCGCAGGCAGATTTCACGTAAGTATCATATTTTAGGATTTATGGGCGTTTAAAGTTGAAATAATTCAAACGCATTTTGGTCATGCTTACGAGCGTTTGCGCCACTCGTAATGTGGTTTTTCGAACTCCCCGGGTCAAAATACGTCGGGTAGAGTGATAAAAAGACCATTTAATTATTTGCGATTTTTGAAAAAAACAGAAGGTTAACCCCTTTGCTACTTTTTTACCCCAAAAGTTAAAAGTTCGAAATCGAGCTCTTTTTTCACTGTTCCTTATGTAATTTGCCGAGATAAAGCGATTGGCGCAGGCAGATTTCACGTAAGTATCATATTTTAGGATTTATGGGCGTTTAAAGTTGAAATAATTCAAACGCATTTTGGTCATGCTTACGAGCGTTTGCGCCACTTGTAATGTGGTTTTTCGAACTCCCCGGGTCAAAATACGTCGGGTAGAGTGATAAAAAGACCATTTAATTATTTGCGATTTTTGAAAAAAACAGAAGGTTAACCCCTTTGCTACTTTTTTACCCCAAAAGTTAAAAGTTCGAAATCGAGCACTTTTTTCACTGTTCCTTATGTAATTTGCCGAGATAAAGCGATTGGCGCAGGCAGATTTCACGTAAGTATCATATTTTAGGATTTATGGGCGTTTAAAGTTGAAATAATTCAAACGCATTTTGGTCATGCTTACGAGCGTTTGCGCCACTTGTAATGTGGTTTTTCGAACTCCCCGGGTCAAAATACGTCGGGTAGAGTGATAAAAAGACCATTTAATTATTTGCGATTTTTGTAAAAAACAGAAGGTTAACCCCTTTGCTACATTTTTACCCCAAAAGTTAAAAGTTCGAAATCGAGCACTTTTTTCACTGTTCCTTATGTAATTTGCCGAGATAAAGCGATTGGCGCAGGCAGATTTCACGTAAGTATCATATTTTAGGATTTATGGGCGTTTAAAGTTGAAATAATTCAAACGCATTTTGGTCATGCTTACGAGCGTTTGCGCCACTTGTAATGTGGTTTTTCGAACTCCCCGGGTCAAAATACGTCGGGTAGAGTGATAAAAAGACCATTTAATTATTTGCGATTTTTGAAAAAAACAGAAGGTTAACCCCTTTGCTACTTTTTTACCCCAAAAGTTAAAAGTTCGAAATCGAGCACTTTTTTCACTGTTCCTTATGTAATTTGCCGAGATAAAGCGATTGGCGCAGGCAGATTTCACGTAAGTATCATATTTTAGGATTTATGGGCGTTTAAAGTTGAAATAATTCAAACGCATTTTGGTCATGCTT